>CAKNYM010051285.1:268756-354958 GCA_932195095.1 Andricus curvator
TATTCAGTATTGTGATACATGTTTTTGATGTATTTTTTCTCGTAGAATACAATGGTGTTATTAGTTTTATTCCAGAAATCATCTGGAATGCGCTAGTTGATAAAATTAACCTAAAAATACAGCTTTTTCTAAAAAATTCGCGACAAAAACGCCATTAGTGCTTTCTAGATAACTGGTAGAGTAAAACTAATAACACCATCGTTTTCTACGGCAAAAAAATACATCGAAAACATGTATCCCATTATTGTAAATAATACTTGGTAGCATTTGAACTTGAAAGAAATAAAAATGTCGGTTTTCGATTAAATTACTGTAGTTGAAAAACTTCAAATTACTGTAAAACGAATAAACGATCTAATTAGGAGGTCTGAGGGGTCGATTCTGCTTGGTTTTTCCATGTAGAATAACGCTACATTCACAGTTTTTCTCTACATTTTTGCTCCATTTATATCGCCTTCCGGGACGCCGTGTAGGCGATTATGTATAATAAATCAGATAGGAAAGGATAATTGTTGGGAGGTCGAAGATTTATAGTATAGACTTCAACATAAAAAGGTAGGAATTGAGAAAATGAGGCAGAATTTGAAATCGCCGAAATTATCGAGAAGGATCGACGTAGATAAAGAATGAATATACTTGAATGCAAAGTAGGAACTGAAAAAGAGGCTGGCAAAAGAGCGACACAAGGATTAATGTGGATAGGTGAATGACAGAAAAGGTTCGACTTGGTTATTATATTAATGAAAATACTAAATTATTTAAATATCATGGTATAACACGCGGGGGGAATATGTTTGTAATTGTAAAAATTGAATTACAATGTGTTTTACTCTATAAATTTCACTGTATTATTATTCTTCTTAACATCTATTGTTTATCATTATAAAGCATTTCGAAATTTTCAGATTGTTTTAATTTTTAATATCAATATGTTAAATAAAAATATAGAGATTGAAAAATGTAGGATTTTACTAACAAAAGAGGGTGTAAAAAAGATCAACGTGGACAAGTCGATGATGGAAAAGGAGGAATAGGAATAGAAATAGGATTGAAAATAAAGTCAACCAAGTCGTGTCGGTCACGGTCATGCATAATACTATCACTTTTGTAGGGTGTGGGAACAAGCCAGTGCTTCCAATTCGGCTCCCCAACTGCACTGCGCATGCGTTGTATCGGCAGTCTCATTGGCTGTGAATGGCGCGATTTTTTGAAACTATTACATGTGTAAATCAATTTTTTATAATAAATCATCACTATCGAAATAATAATAATTAATTTTCAGATCACAAAATAGTCTTTCAGAGTGCAAGGTGAGATAATTATTTGATTGTACTCTTTACAAATAAATGATTGATTGTAAATTCAAAGGAAGGAATACCTTTTTTCACCAACGTAAAATTTAAGTCATTCATAATATCTTTTTGCGTACTTTATGATTATTATATATTTTGAAAAATTGATTTGCATATTTAATCATTTCAAATAAGCGCGCGATTAACATCCAATGAGGCTGCTGGTGCGACGCATGCGCAGCGCGGTTGGGGAGCCAAATTGGGAGCACTGAAACAAGCTTGGCTGTAGACAGAAAAACTTCCAGGGGGGGGGTTATGCACCTGGAAAAAATGTTGAGTAGGGTATTTGCAGCGGCACACAGTAAAGCATATATATGTATATTATGTACATGTTTCAAGAATTTCGGCGGGGGATCAAACCCGGGTCATTTCCCCTCTCCTCGATACGACCTTGGGAACAAGCAAATGAAACTGATTTTCAGTTGAGCCTCCGGATAGTATAATCACACGTAAAATATTTCGCCTGAGAGTGGGGAGGCCCTTGGTCGCTTGGGTTAGAGCCACGTTCAGGTGTCCCCCACTCTCACGCACATTTCAGCTCCTAATATAATAAGGATTTGTAAAAAATTACAGCTTGAACTGAAATGTTTTCAAACATGTCCGGGTTAGCACAAAAGTTTCTCTGAACATTCCTGGAATATTCCAATGGAAGGTTCGGAGAATCCCGAAAAATGTTCCAGGAAAGTTCCCGGAAGTAGATAAATGTCTGCGTATCAAGGAAGATTCCCAAGAATGGTTGCGGGAATATTCGTGAAAAAATTTCGCATTATGTAAATCTAATTTATTTAATGAATTAAATTCCTCACGAACATTCCCCGAATCTTCCTGGATACGTGGATATTTATACCTACTTCCGGGAACCTTCACATGTTGGAAAAAATTTTAGTTTCTTCCTACTCGTATAAATGGAATTAAAATCTTTCGAACGTATTTCGGCAAAAATTTGAGCTCATAATGTAATAAGGATTTGTAAAATAATTAATTATAACAGCTTTGCACTGAAATTTTGTCCAACATATGTTACAAAAATGATAACATATACGAGAAAAAATTTCATTGAAATTTAATTTATCGGTACACCTAAAGATTGAATTGAAGTTTTTTTAACGTATTTTTACTGTCTGATTAATTTGGTAGTATATAATATTCTACTTACGAACAGAGTGAAGTGATATCATAAATAGGAAAATCGGAGTTAAAAGTAACGTCTTCATTATTCTAAAGTGCAAGTACCGTTTTACAAAAGAGAACTTCCAGAACCGCAACTGACAAGATTTTGCATCCAGGTCGTAATTGCTTATATACTAGCCATTATCACATTATTGACAAAAATGAGTATCTATATTTAGGTGGGGAAATGAAGTCACAGAAATAAACTGTTTGGTAAAACGTGTTTCTCTTGCTGTAAAATATAAAATCTTTATTTACTTTCCTTGGAAAAGTCAAGAGAAGACGAGATACGAGTCGTAACAATCGTAAACGAGCGACATTAAACAGAATTTAGGAATCTAAAAAAAAAATATGTAATACGTATTAGATATCTTTATGTACATTTTTAAACAAATTAAAATTAAATTTTGAATAATTCATTTCATTGCTATACTGAGGTTTTAACTTATTAATTGAGTAGGAAAATTTTTTAATACCCAGTTACCTATTCCTTCTTTTAAGCTAAATGTGAACTTTCAAAAAATGATTAAAAGGGGAAATTTTTACTCAAATTATACATTATCCTAGGTAAAAAATGTCGAGTAAAGATCAAAATCCCAAAGCCATAAAACTGTATCAGCTGTTTGAATTTTTGAATGATGATGGAGGCTCCACCTCTTCTGTAAAAGAAATAGATTTTGCTCCCGCACATTGGATTACATATGATCAGAAGCAAATGGAACTTGCCACGAAGTTTATGCCACCCCCTTACGATGGAGAATCCTCTCGATTCCCGGATGCAGTGATCAAAGCTGGAGCTCCAGCGCCTGCAAATTGGCCAACATATCCAATTGTTTTGCAAGGCCATGCTCGTAAAATAAGCATTTCTCTTATTTGTAATGTGTTAGATTTTTCATGATTGAAGAATAAGAATTAATAAATTGTATTAAATGTTTCAGAGTCCTATGAAGAAGCTTTAGTAAAGCTTATAAGAAATTATAAAAAGAAAAATTTGCTTACACTACTGGATATGAAGACAGTGAAGAAGAAGAAAAATCTAGAGAAACAACGAGGGCCATTCTCTCTAAGAAAAGCAGACCCTGTGAAACACCATTTCAAATATGAGTGCTCCTTCCTTCTAAGGTGTAAAATTATTTTCATTTTTTTTTTTTTGGTGCTTACTACGTCCACACGGATTGAGATATCGTGTTTAGAATTTGAAAGATTAAATAAAAAGCAATAAGGAACGTTTGTATACATTAATGTGTTTATGATTTCAAAGAAATTTCATTTATAAAATGATAAAACACGATATTACCACTCGAGTTGTAGCACTTTGCAGGTAATGTTTGGTTTGATGCATTTCAGATCTTTTGATTCTCGTATGTTGATGACTGACAAAAATTTTGGACTCAATCGTCTAAACATTTAAAAAAATCAATGTAAACAATAACATTTGCACATTCGTTGCAAATCAACAAATAAGTATCTGCACACACGTAACCTGTCATTATTTTTGGAGCATTTTTAGCAGTTTCTAGCGGAGAACAAAAGAAACTTTCAACGTCGATAAAGTCGAGATCACGTCACCAAGTTCGGTTATGAACATTTCTCTTTGTGTCCACCATTGGCAAACGCAATGATATATCGCTTTTATACTTTGGAATATAAGAAATGAGACAATAAATTGCTTTTGTATTGTTAGGTGGAGTACTAATTTTGAAAACAAATTATCCAAGTAAAAAATAAATGTGTGGAATTATTTTATTTTATTTTTTTGGATTCGCTACTACACAGTTAGGCCACATAAATCCTCATGGCTAAACGCAATGACATATCACTATGAAACTTTGAAATATAGCAAAAATAAGACAAGATAAAATCAGCGTCTGCATACTTAGTTTGAGTATTTATTTTCTGAAAACAATAAATCTGCAGAATTATTTTAGTTTTTGTCGCTATCCTGACATATCCAAACTGATTGAGATATATTATTATTATACCATTAAGCCAGTTCTCTTTCGGGGTAGGCGTGACTTGTTCACAAAATTGTTATGTGTGGTTCCCCGCTTGGGCCCATTAGTAGCCAAGGTCCTGGCATACTACTGTAGCTTCCTTCACGTCAGTGCATTTTTTCATGCAATCTCTCGTCTTTCTATGGCTTCTTATGTCTCTTCGGATTAATGTCTCATTAACAGATTCTAACCATTCTTTCGGCGGTCTACCTCTGGGCATTCTGCCATTTACTTTACCTTTATACACTTGTTTGGTTAGTCGTACATCTTTCATTCTTTCAAGATGTCCGAACCATCTTAACTGATTTCATTCCCATATGTCAACTAATGTCTCTCCTGTACCACATTCTTTGAGGATAATCTCGTTTCGGACTTTGTCCATCAGTGTTATTCCGCATATTGTGCGCAGAGGTTTCATGCCAATCGTGTTAATTTTACTCCTGTCCTTCTCTTGACAGGTCCATGTCTCGCTACCGTATAGTACAGTCGGTACGAATATAGAATTATATATGGCCATTTTAGCTTTTTTGATATGTTTTTATTTCTGAGAATGGACCCTGCTCTACCGATAACCTGCTTACCCTTATTTATGCGAATATCTAACTCCCCATCTATTTTTCCGTCGCTAGTGAATAGGCTACCCAGATATACGTACTTGTCAACTTGTTCTAATCTCTCATCATTTAGGACAATGTTTCACATTGTTTTCTCACTTTTTCCTCCGAACACCATGATTTTTATTTTATTGACGTTAATTTTGAGGCCCACGTTCTTCATACTTGTATTAAGTTTATTTAACATTCTTTGAAAGTCCTCGATTGATTCTGCCATAACAATCTTGTCATCTGCGAAAGCTAACCCACGTACCTTCACTGTTTCGAGATCTACACCTTCTGCGTCGAAGTGGGCCATTCTTAGACACTTATCCATAAATATGATAAATAGCCATGAGGACATAACGCATCCTTGTTTCACGCCTTGAATAATTTCGAACCAGTCACTCAGTTTCCCATTTGACCTTACACTCGCTTTACTGCCTGTATATATTGTTTTTATTGCTTGTAGGAGCCACCCATTTACTCCGTACTCTTTAAGGACTTCCCAAAGTTCACTTCTGTTTACCTTGTCAAATGCTTTTTCTAGGTCAACAAATGCACAGAAAACTTTCTTTCCTACTCTCAAGCTTTCTTCTGTGATCTGGCTTAAGCTAAATATCTGATCTGTACATGATCATCCTGGCATAAATCCACTTTGGACTTCCCATATCTTTTCTTCTGTAATTTTCATTGCTCTACGAATAAGTATTTTTGGGTATATTTTACTTATGGTACTTAGTAGACTGATACCTCTGTAATTACTGCAGTTGCTTTTATCTACCTTTTTTTGTATATTGGTACGATAATCGCTTTTCACCAATCGTCTGGGACTTCTCTCATCTCGATACATAAATTCATCAATTCGCAGAAACTGTGAGGTATGTACTCGCCACCGTATTTAAGCATTTCAGGGCTAATACTGTCTACACCAGCAGCCTCACCGTTTATTAAGTTCTTTATTATATGTCTAACCTCAGTGACACAGACTTTTTCAACTGGGTTTTCTAATGCATTATGTTCTATGTCGCAGTTCTATTGCCCTATATCTTCACCTCCTGATAATTTTTTAAAATAGTCTTTTAAAGCGTCTACTGTCCCGTCTATATTATATAGCATTTCACCTTTGCTGTTTCTCATGCTGGCAAACTCTGTACTTTTACTTTCCTTCATCTGTTTATATAATAGTTTCATGATTCCTTCAAAGTCGTTTTGTATTTTCTTCTCTTCTTCTGTTCTGGTTTTATCTTTACTTTCCTTGACTAGTCGTTTAACTTTCCTATTTTTGTGTCTGTAATCATTTTTGAGCCTATTTCTCTCCTCATCGCTAAGACCTGTGATGTGCAATGCCTCAATATCATCATTCCACCACGCATCGCCAGACTTTCTTCCTACCGCTGGCGTACCACACACTTCAATCGCAGTTTGAACAATGATATTCCGTAACAAAGTCCACGTGCCCTGTATATCTTTATTGCTTCTAAGCGCCTCCCAAGTTTCCTTATCTATGCGTTCGTTTATCTTATTCTGAAAATCTATTCGCACTTCCGGTTTCTGTAAATTTTCAATCTTCATTCGCGTCTGTTTCGTTTTTTTGGTTCTCTTTCTTCTCCATCCCCGCTATAAGTTTATTTTGGAGACTAAACGGTAATGATCAGTATTGCATTCGGAACCCCTCATGACTCTTGTATATTTAACTAGTTCTCTATGTCTTTCATCTGCAATAAAGAAGTCAATTATACTGCGGTTATTTCCTTTACACCAACTGTACGTGTGGATCATTTTATGTCGAAACCAAGTATTTGTAATAAATAGTCCCTTTTCTAAGCATAAGATAACTAACTTTTCCCCGTTATAATTTTTTTTTAGATCCCCAAATTTACCTAGTACCCTTTCTGTATCAGTATCCTGACGTTGGACGCTGACCCATCCGTTCATATCTCCTAGCAAAATTATTCTTTCACCTTGATCACAAGTACTTATTGTATCATTTAAAGTGTCCCAGAAGGCGTCTTTGACCTCCCTCGAATCGCTATGAACTGGTGCGTAGCACGCCATGATGAATAATCTTCTGATTCCTACCTTCATTCTAGCCCACAACAATCTGGGAGATACAAAATCATGATCTTTGAGATGCTGTCTTGCTTTTTCATTCATAATTAAACCGACCCCCTGACTACCATGTGATTCACTATCTACTCCTCACCATATTTCAAAACCGCCTTTTAATACTCGTAGTTCTCTTACCTTAAGATCATTCACTCCTCTAGCATTCCAAACACCCAGTCTCTATTCATAGCCTGAAACTCGACCTTTACGTTTACCGTGTGTATGCATTTCGTCAATCAAAGTTTCAGTCCATTCCAAGGTTACTTTATTGTTTGTATTATACATGTTTAGATTGTACATACAACTACCACCTTTATGCGCGAAATTTGTTTTTTTTTTTGCGAGTCCAAATCATATCCAAGTGAAGTAGTGATTCGTCGTACGGTGGAGATTCTAGTTGTGACGTCAGTCATATGTTCCCATCTGCCAATTCCCGGCCTACCTCTAGGTCATTCAGTCGCCATACAGTCGGGACTATTATCAAGACTCTGAAATCTTAAAAAGAAAAGCTTCTAAGTTTTTAGAAGTACCTATAATAAGTATTTAAAATTCTTTGGAATGCTGTGAAATTTATGAAATTTTGCGAGTAGATTTTTGAGGGGTATTCAAAATATTATAAAATTTCCTGCTAATGTGTGTGTTTTGTAATTGATCACGTCTGAATATACCCCGGGCCAGAAGTAATGTTCGGAAATTTTCGCGTAAGTTTTCTCTGAGCCTAAATGTCCTGCCTGGGTTGCGTCGTGATTTTCCCGTAAAACTTGAGCTCTAAGTTTTTTAGGTACGACTAATTTCCAGGGGTTTGAGTATGGTAATAGAGTGGATTTGAGTGGGTCAGTTCTGTGAAAAAAGAGTTGCGAATCTCTATGCAAACGCTATGTTTTTTGCTGGTTCCCCTGATCTCGAGAGGGCATCAGGGACGAAATTTGAACTACCTTTACAATATATTACTTCGTAGTCATATTCTAGTAATTCTAATGCCCATCTGGCTCATCGGCCAGTGGGATTTTTTTAGATTATGGAGCCACTCTAACGCTAAGTGGTCCGTGATTACTTTAAAACTGTAACCTTCGAAATATGGTCTGAATTTTCGTATGGCCCAAACTACCGCTAGGCATTCTTTTTCTGATGCCGAGCACCGAGATTCTGCGCCGTTTAGGCTTCTAATCGCGTATGCTATCACGTAATTTACGCCGTCAATTTTTTTCGTAAGTACGGCTCCTAACCCCGTATTACTCGCGTCAGTTTCGAGTAGGAAGCGTTGAGTAAAATCTGGGCATGTTAATATAAGTGCTGAAGTTAGGAGATGTTTAATTTTTTGCAAGGCCTCGTCCTGTTCCAATCCCCAATCCCATTGTCTATCTTTTTTAAGTAATCTGTTTATCGGTTCTATTGTTTCGGCAGTGTTGTATAAATTTTCTGTACCAACTTGCCATCCCTATTATGCGTTGTAATTGTTTAATATTTCTGGGCTTAGGGAATTCTAGGATTGGTTGTATTTTTCCATCGTCTATTTGTAATCCTTTTGTCGTTAACTTTAAAACCTAAGTATTTAATTTCTGAGTAGCCAAAATTGCATTTTTCCGGGCTGATCGTTAAATTTGCGTTATTTATTTTGTCTAATACAATTTTTAATTTTTTAAATGGTCTTTAAAATTTTGAGTTACTATAACAATGTCGTCTAAATTACAAAAAACGTTTGATTTATATATGGAGTGATGATTTTATCCATTAGTCTCTGGAAAGTGGCTGAAGCGTTGGTTAAGCCAAACGGCATCCTTTTAAATTGATACATGCCTTTTCCAGGGACTGTGAATGCTGTTATTGGTTTTGAGTTTTCGTCTAACGGTATTTGTAAATAGGCTAATTTTAAATCGATTTCTGAAATGAATTTTGCTGATCCTAAAGTGTCCAGTATTTCTGTCATGAGTGGGATTGGGTAAAGGTCTTTTTTAGTAATATTATTAACCTTTCTGAAATATAAGCAAAATCTATAATCTTTTCCCGGTTTTTTGATTATCACTATGGGGTTTGACCAATCAGAACAAGAAGGTTCTATTATTTCCTATTCTAATAATTTATCCACGGTTTGATAAATTATTTCTTTAATTTTTGGGCTCACGTGATGATATCGCTGTTTATTGGGATCGTGGCCCTGGACGTCAATTTTATGTTTCGTTAAATGAGTAGCCCTATGTTCTTTTCCCTCGTGTATTTTAATTTTATTTTCTAAGAGTTTTTGTAATTGGGATTGTTGACTTTCGTTAAGCTCAACAATACCTTCGCAATATTCTTGGCAACAATAATTGTGATCGTCGATTTTTCCCAAACTATCCGTAATATTATTTAATCTTATTGGTTTATTTTTAAAATTTACCCATTGATTTCTGTTACGAATTTCTGACATCTCATTTGCTTTTTGAGATTCCTTTCCTATTTTATTTTGATCAGTAATTTTTTTATTTTTTCAAAGGTTGCTGTCACTATCCTTATATTTTTCTTCGTATTCTTTATTAAACAATATTTTTCCCGAGTTATTTTTCTTATTATTCCTTTTGATTCTTGGTTTGCCTAATATATCTGAGTCTTGAGTGCTTGAGTCGTCGCTAGTGTCTGGGGTGGGGATGCTCTATAGGGGTTGGAATTTGTTGCTCGTTGGAATGCTCATTAGGCTTAGGATATCCTTAGTAGGATTTTTTACAGGGATTTGGGCGTTTTTGGTTTTTTGGGATTGGTTAGGATTGACGGGTATTATGGGAATTTCACTATTTTCTTACTTTGGACTATTTTTGTTAAGCTCTCTGGTACTTTTTAAATTAATTTTACCTCCGAATTTCGGTTCTCTCTCTATAGTCATATGTTTTCTTCTTTATACCCTCGTTTATTCCAGTTTCCCTGGTTGTATGTGTAATATGGGCATTCTCTTTTGAAGTGACCCGTTAAACCGCAGTGATAACAATTACTATTGTTTGTTGTAATGTTTGTGCGCGGTTTTAAATTTTGATTTTTGTTTTGATTGGGATTTATTTTATCTTGGGAATCTTTATTAGAATTATTATCACGTTTTTGGTTTCTGTTTCCATAATTTGGTTTCTGGGAATTTTGTTTATTGTCCTTGTTATTACTTCCTCAACTATTTTCCGATTTTTCTGTTGGGAATTCGATCATTGGGTTACTTTGACCTTGATTTGAATCTAACGTCATTTGATTAAACATTGGTAACATTTGATTATAGGGATAGGATGGATATCTTTGTCCATTGTTCTGGAGTCTAGCTTGATAATTTTTGTTGGAAACCGGGTAGGAATCTATGTCTGAAGTTAGGTCTGAAATTTTGTTGGTGTTTATTTGGAAAGAGTGAAGATGGAAATCCATATGGTAAAAATGGGTACCGGTTTTTGTATTGTTTTGTAATTTGATTGGTTTGACTTAGGTTTCCGTACAGGTTATCATTTTGTCCATTTTTATTTTATTTTTTATCTCTATTATTTTCCGAATTATCTTTTCCCCCGTTACCGTTATTACGCTTTTGTTCAATTTTATCTTCGATTTTAGGTTCAGTGATTTGTAAAACTTGCCCTCGAATTTTGGATTTGGCTAGCTCAGTTTCCCACTCCTTGCCTAAGTCTTCTAAGTCTTCAAATGTTTCGAAATCATTCCTTTTTATGTACATTTTGTATTCTATTCTAAGGTTTTCATACGGTCTACGCAATTCCCATTCGCGGTTTTTGCTGGGGTATAATTTTGTGAACAGTTTTCTTATCTCTGTCAAGTATGAGTGGATTTCCTGTGTCCGTTTTTGATCACAAAATTTTATTTTTTGCTCAATTTCCTCGAAAATCTTTCATCAATATAAACGTTTTTAAAATCTTCGAAAAAATCGGGTAATGTTCTCCAAGAATTTGTATTTATTGAACACCAATCTTTAGCATCTTCAGTTAATAATGCGTCTAAATTTTCTAGAATATCCCGATCGTTTATTTTATAACCCCTCTTGAATCTTTTTAACTCTTCAAGGAAATGTGCCGGACTATCGTCTTTATTATTTCTAAATTTAATGGGCCAATTACTCATTATTTGGAAACGCGTTTGTATCATACCGAAAGGAAAATAAGTTGCTTGGATTGTTTGGTTACCTGTGTGATTGTCGAATTCGTAATATGAGTCTGAGTTATTGGTGTGTATTGTAGAACGTCTGTCTGAGCTGTTAGTTGTTGTCGAGGGTCTACGTTTTCTGTTTTGATTTGTTACTGTCCTGTAAAGGTTCGCTGTCATCGGAGTTTTGTAATTTTGAATTGTTATGTCTGAATCTACTACGGTTTTCAATATTATTGTATGTAAGTTTACGAGGTTCTTGTGAATTTTCTCTTAAATCAAATTGGACGGAATATCTGTTATGGGATTCATTTCTATTTTTCCTGACATTTGGTTCGATTATTTTCTTTCTATGTTCGAATGAGCTATTTTCCGGCGGATCTAGTCTAATCTCTAAATTATTTACCCGTTTTCCCCTTTCTTTTTCCCTTTGGTGTGTCACATTAGTCAAATTAATGTGTTGATTTGGAAGTGCAGTGGCACGTTCCAAGTCTAGGTTTTCATGGTCGCTTTCCATTATGGTTGGGTTAGTCATTTTATTTTTAATTTTACGCGACCTGTATATGTTTGCCCGATGTGGTATTTTAATTTATAATTCCCATTTCCTTCGAAATATTTAATTAAAATTTTAATTTGATATCTAATTGGTTTTAGGGTTCGAAAATACGTTTATTTTCTTCGCAGGACCTTTTGTGTACGAGATACGTCGCGTGACCTTGCCGCGACTCGAGGTGTATTGCTCGCTGCACGTGCGGACTTGTTTGCGCGCCTCACGAAGGAATAGCGCCTGAACGGTTTCGTTTCGTTCGACGCTTGAGATTTTCAATGAGAATCAAAATGCGCTATGTTTCAGTTTTTCCATGTTTCCTTAATTCTCTTAAATAATTTCTGTTTTATAATTCCATTTTTATTTTTCAAACAATAAATTTCTATTTTCCCAAGAAAAATGTTATGATCTTTTCGAATTTCTTTTTTGCATTACCTTATAAACTGATTTGATGTTTATTCCTTCGATCTTGACTCGACTTAGCTTTTGCTTTTC
This sequence comes from Andricus curvator, assembly GCA_932195095.1. Lineage (NCBI taxonomy): Eukaryota > Metazoa > Arthropoda > Insecta > Hymenoptera > Cynipidae > Andricus > Andricus curvator. The sequence continues at coordinate 281,112 of CAKNYM010051285.1, forward strand.
TCCGGGAAAAAATTGTTATTTTAGTTTCCGTTTAAATACATGTGTTATCTTAGGCATATTCAAATAAATCATTGCACATATAGGTAAATCATTGCACATATAAATAAATCATGAAATATATATATATATATATAGGTTCATGGAAACTTGTAAATCATTATATATATCGATATCAATCACTTTCAAGGGTAGTAATCATGAACATATAAGTATCATTATGTATCCTTGATTCGCACACATATCAATAGGAAATAGTATGGATGGCACAGAAAAAATTTTTTTTAAAAGAAAATTGGCAAGGCGTGGATCAACTGGCATGCAATTCGAGTCATCTTAGTTTTCAGAGTATAGTGTTCAGAGTAAATGTTTGATTTCGCTTTTGTGTTCCTTTTTCTCGGTAGGTTAATTGGTTTGATAAGGAAAAGGGTGGGATTTTAGGTTGGGCGCCAGGTATTACGGAGGTAGTATCGAGGAGGGAAATCGGGAGATGGATACCGAGAGAAAAGGGGTGAACACAATAAAGAGCTCGATATTTAAATAAACGGGTATTTATTGCCACTTACAATCCGTAGACCGCCCGCCCGTGGCGGAGAGCTGGCAATCGAAAGTGTAGTCCGCGTCGGCGGCAAAGCGACGGAGATCCTTTAAAGGGGTGATCCTACTTCCTGGAGTCCGACCTGGGTAGGGAGACGTGACGAGGACACAAGGCACAAGCACTGATAAAAGTAATGTTGCGGGAGGCGAACGAGCCAAGACTGATCAGCTACTGGGCTGTGGCTCGGGACCTCGGGTCCCCTCGGGGGATTCCGTTCCGACTCGTGTACGGCCCGGCAACCCTTTCGTGAAAGGGTCGTGTCGAGTCCCGCATTATGGTAACAGTTATGTTACAATAGTTATATTGTGGTATTTTGTTCTGCAACTCATAAGCTATAATATAGTTTCTGTTGTCACGTTTTATGTAATTAACAGTTAAACATAACTTCACAACTTAAATGTTATTTCAATTCAATAGGTCATTAAATATTTCCAGCGGCAGTTCTTCAGGTGTCAATAGGACATTTCCCTGCTGATTATACTGAAGTCTTATAAAAAAGAAAAGATCAATCGGTGGAATCATGGCTGTTGTTGTTACATTCCATTTTACTCATCCACCCGGAATGTCCACGCTTATGGCCAATGCCTGGTGATGCTCCAATCCGTTTGACAACCATCCACTTTCCAGCATTGCTTGGATGCACATATAGCACCCACCGGCCGGCCTGTTATTGAATACTGGAGCATTGCACCCAGGACAAAGTTTCTGCACTGTCGACTCAACTGCTGAGGTATAATGTAGCTTGTAAGTTCGCCAATCATTCCCTATGGGTAGCAAGCCCTACTGAGCGCAAACTTGGCACTGCCAAGTCCATCCGACTTCATCCGTAGCGAAAATTAAGGCATAACAGTGCCGCACTTGCGCATCTTCTTCTCCTATGCGCTGGAGATTGCGCTAGGAAAGAAAAATTTATTTTTGATTCTTATTTATTATTATTATTTTTTTTTTTAACTTTTGGAACGAATTTCAAATAAATAAAATTAATATTTTAGTTACTAAAATTTGGTTTAAATTAAATAAGCAGATATTACAATTCCGGTATTTTATTCTGCTATAATATCTTAATTCACAAAATTTTTTTTATTATTATTATTTTTTTAAATAGTAAATTTTTCTGATTCAATTTATTTTTGCAAGAATTTGAAATATATATATATTTAGAGAAATTAACATTATAATTGAAGAAATTTATTTTTTATTTTTAATAAGGGCTTACCTGAAGTTCAGGGTTATTCTCGTCCTGATTATAAGCTCTTATGCCTAACACCCTCGTAAGTGGTTCAGGATTATCAAATACAACCTGATTTACCGTTTCCCGAGGTAAAACTCTTTGAATCCATCCAATAAGTCTTGGACTCCTCATGAAATTTATTAAAATATTAGCCACAATTATGGTTATAATTTCCAAAACTATTTCAAGTATCATTTTGTTTGTTTTTCGTTTCGACGTATAGGGCATTGAGGTCAATTTTAATCTGAGACTGTTTTTCCTATTCTGCCGCCTTAGAACTATGAACAGGTAGAAAGAGGCCCTAATCATTTGAATAAACCAATGAAATCAAATCATCTAGAAATTAAACTTCATCCAACCAATCAACCGTTTTAATTTTTGATTCTAAGAGAAAAATCCTTCTTTTTATAAGTAATAGAATTTTGTTTGTTGTTTTTTAAAAATATTTATTCATACGAGTCCTTATTTTGTATTTTATTTTATTCTTGAATTAAAATTGCTTTCGTATAGGTTTCAAGGTTAGGTTTATGAAATACCAACCGCGAATTTGTCATAATTTTAAAATTGTATTTCGCTGTACATAGACTTCATTATTCCCCTTTTTTATATTTACACAATGTAAATTTATTATAAATAATGTAAGTTTTCTTTTAAATAAAGATTTTTATTTTACAGGTTAAAAGGATGCATATAAGCAGGTCATTAACGAAACTATGTATTTAGATGAGTATTCCAAATTTAATTATTTTTTTTTTTTATTATTTAAAGCAAGAACTATTTCTTTGTGTATATTTAAATTAGGTAATTTTTTCAGATTATCAGTTTCTACAATTTGGAACATTATTATGCTTAATGAAGGTAAATTGTAAGTATATACAAAATTTTAAACTAAATTTCAATTTAATTTTTGAATTTTAATTAAAAGTTTTAAAGCATATTAAAAATATATATATATTTTTTTTCTTTAATAATTTTAAACTATAAGCATTTAGAATTAAACATGTTAGAAAATTGTCAATTGTAAAATATTCTTTTATTGAAAACATCAAAAAGATACAGAATTTCAGTAACATTCAAGAAAATATTTATTTGAAATTAAAGATACAGTTTCTTTAACGTACATTTTTTTTTATTTACAAATTTTAGAACAGCTTCAGAAACTTGATTCAGAAAAACTTGATCTCCTTCTCTTTTATTCACAATCAAACTAAAATCATATCTATTATTTTTCGAGAAAACTATAACCTCACCAACATTAGGATTTTCGCTACTTATTTCATCTGGAAACAACAATTTGTGCTCCACTTATTCCTTATTTGCTTTAGAGGAATTATCACCATCTGCAGAGATAAAATGGACAACCTGTACCTTGCCCATGTATAGTTTATCTTTACTATAATCTATACATGCTTCAGACACAACTCCATCAGAAATTTCTTCACGCGGACAACTATCGGTGTTACCACTGTTAGAATGTGCAACCATTGAGTCTTCCCCATCAATCAGGCACCATCCACACCGGAAGTATTAGTTTCCAAACTATCTACATCGTCGACGTGTTCCCATCCTCGCAAAGGTGACGGAAAATCCACCATCCCTTGGTCATTGGTCAGGACATCACGCCTATAACCTCTTGAATATGTGGACTACCAGACTTAGTGCTGTGGAGCACGAGGTTCTTGATAGTCATTCTGAGCACATTCTGCAGCATTTTCATGTTGCATCTGAGTATTATCAGTCAGAATTTCACTGTTTTTCATTTCTATAGCGCTATACAGGTTGAGGTCATCAAATCTGGCAAACACTCCGTCAAACAATTCTTCAACACAGTTGTCCGTACCGACAACTTGATCCCCCTCCCCGGCGGAAACAAGACAAACACGCTCTCGACCGGCCGAAATCGAAGCGGACCCGTCCAGCTCAACCGAAGAAGACGACGAATCGCTGCCACCCCTTGGTAGATTTCTTGACAATGCATCCGCATTAGAATTTATCCTTCCAGGTTTGTAGACTATAATATAGTCATACTCGCTAAGTTTTATACGCCATCGAGTCAATCTCGAAATAGGATCTTTCAGCCCATGCAACCATATAAGAGATCTATGGTCTGTTACTAGAAGAAAACTTCGCCCATATAAATAGGGCCAATGGGCTCCTGACAAAAAACTCCACCAAGAGCGTAATTCTGGGCATCAGTTGTCAGCACAAAAGGTTTCGAAAAATCAGGATACTGTAACAAAGGCTTTGAACAAATTGTATCTCGCAGGATTCCAAAAGCTGATTGCTGCTCATCTGTCCATTTAAATTCGCCCTTGTCGTTTAAAAGGTAAGTAAGAGGTTTTGCAATTTTCGCGAAATTAGGAATTAATTTCCTATAATGCCCTACGAGACCTAAGCATTGTTTTATGTTCTCTTTCCCTTTAGGAACAGGGAATTTTTCTACAGCCTCGATTTTTTTTTGATCGGGTGTAACACCTTCCCGAGTAATAACATGTCCCGAATATGTTATCTCAGGTTTCAAGACAACAATTTTTCGGGTTGCAATGCTAATCCCGCGGTTTTTAATCGCCCTAGTAAAGATTTCAATTTTCTCAAATGTTCTTCTAATGAAGAAGCATAGACGACAATGTCGTCCATGTAAACAAATAATTCTAGACCTTGTAGACCGGTCAAAACCTGGTCCATCAGTCTCTGGAATATTGCCAGGGCATTTGTCAGCCCGAAAGGCATTCGAAGATACTCATAATGTCCGTAGGTTGTTGTAAAAGCTGTTATTTCTCGGGATTTCGGATCCATGGGGATTTGATGAAACCCCATTGCAAGGTCCATTACAGAGAAATATTTTGCTCTCCCTAACTGGTCTAAAATTCCAAAAATGTTTGCTAGAGGGTAAGCATCACTTACGGTTCGTTCTTTCACGGCTCTATAATCTATCACCATTCTCCACCTTTTATTCCCTTGTGGATCAGGTTTCTCAGGAACAATCATTGCAGGAGAATTATATGGTGAAACTGAAGGTGGAACAATTCCTGCTTCTAGTAACTGTTTAGTTTGTTTAAGTATCTTATCTCTGTGTACAGGAGGATGACGATAATCTCTTGTAAAAACTGATCTATTATCGACAGTAGTGATTTTATGGGTAATTGCCGTAGTCGACCCTAACTTATCTCCAGGTAGATAAAATTGAGCGGAATAATCCATAAGAATGGGAAAAATACTCGATTTCTCCTCCTCATTCAAATCTTTAAGATCAAGAAGTTTCAACAATTCAGCAAATCTAGAAGCCAACATTTCTTGTCCGTCTATACTTTCTAAATTTCCACACGATCTTATTAAAGGGGGAATTAGTGTGTACTCTTCAAGTTCAACAGGTTATACTTTCAATTCTACGTCCTGTTGAGTAGAATTTATGATGAAAATACTAATTGTACCGTTTTCGTTTTTAACTAAAGATTCCCCTGCAAAAATTCCAGGACCATAATCAAGACGTTTTACATAACCCTCGGCAATACTAGGCCCTTTTACTGATAATTTTACTAATTGTTTTGTCCTTGCAGGTCATGTAATAGTGGAATGACATGTCAAATGAAAATTTTCATCACCCAGATGATCATCCACAAAATTAAGAATGTCTCGCTGTTTTCGAAGGAAGGTTATCCCTATCAGCCCATCCTCAGTTATAGGAAAGGATTTTGAAACTACATGGAAGGAAGTTTCTATTCCTCGGAGAAGCATCTCAACTTCACCCTGTATTGAAATCATATTGGATCCAATTCCAACCAAATTCAAAATGCGTTCGCGATTAAGCTTTATGTACGAATCTAAGGCTGTTTCTTTAATTAGATTTACGCTCGCTCCCGTATCTGTTAAGAAGGCTGCTTTCCCTTTATGAAAGAAATAATGCTGTAGTTTTACTACCGCGGCGGGCTCTACGCCATTATTCTCCCCGAGTTTAAGAACGACGCGGTTTGAGAGAGGCCGGTCCCTTGAGCCATCCTGCCCTCCGTAGGATGACCCTTTGTCGAGTTTAAGTTTTGGTTCTTAAAATCTTTATTTCCCATCCTTTCTTTATCATGCTTCGCTTTCATATGGCATCTACTAATATCGTGTTTCAATCTAAAGCAATACGTGCAATGTTCTCTCTATTTGTCTTGGCTTACATTATATTTTTTACGCTTAGGACATTCACGTCGAAAATTACCTTTTTTTTAAAAATCATAGCACTGAATTTTCCTTCTCTCACTTTCACCTTCCTCATTACGGGTATACGCTATTCTTTTACGAGAATTTAAATCTATATTAAAATTTGAATTAGAATCAGGTTTAATTTTTCTTATTTCTTCTGAATGAGCCCTATCCCAGCTTTTGAATTGAATCTCTTCTTGAGATGCCATCAATATTGCTTCATCCAAGGTAGCAAGATTTTTAGTTTTAATCATCGCGAATATCTCTCGGTGTTTTTTCCAAAGTTATATTAACTATTTCATCCAATATTTGATTTACCCGTGCCCCGAAATCAGTTATGCTTTCATTAAACTTCTTAATTGCCAGTTAATTCTTGTGTTAATTGGGTAATATCTAATTTTGGTAAATGAATTCTCTCAAGTTTTTTTAACATTTCATCAATAGTGATTCCTGCTCTATTTTGAATGTGTTTACGTGCAGCTCCTATAATTCTGGTTCGAATTAACATTTTCAAGTAGGGAATTTCATGAATCATTACCATACTTCGAGCCACTTGACAATGTTCTACGAACATAGTGACGGACATGCTAGTACCGTCAAACTCTGGAACTATGTCTCGTACTAGTCTAGATACATGCAAAATGAGGATGAGGGTCAATCAGCGTTTTTTCGGAATTATCTTTATTAATCGCATTATCATCTCCTGATCTATGCCTAGAAGTTTCTGTACCATCTAAAGTATTTATAACTGGAGCTTGTACCCCCCTGGCGCTTCGAAGACCCAATCGCTTCGCAAAACGTGGCATTTGGAACATTTGGACTTACTTGGACAATACAATTTCCAATTTCTCGCTTTTGCTCACAGATTCCTGTAGCGTCACGACTCCCTCAACCACCGGAGATTCTTGATAAATCACTGATAATCCAATTCTTAAAAATCTGAAAAGCAATCTTCTGTCCTAAAATCCAATAGACTTTTGTAGGTCTCCTCGAAGTGCCAGACCAGTTGTCTGCTTCAAGTGTTTATTTCCCACGTTGAAATTAGAATTTTAAGAAATTTCTCAAGATCCTTTAAGCCTACGATTGTTGAGGAATAACTGGTGGCTCTATCCAATCGTTTACAATCTCGGTGCAATTGATAACATCCTAGCTACCGGGAGAAGAACCACCCAAAACCCTGGTAGAAGATTGTGGCTTTTCAAAAAGGATATTTATGTTTAATGTCTGTGAGATATTTGTCCTTAAAATTATTCAATCTGTCACACTTGCACTTCTAATGTTTATTGTAATTGCAGGAAACTGATGGGCACATGCTCTGGTGCAACGCAGAATTTATAGTAACCCTCTTGTAGATAAACCTCGATACAGACCCAACCTTCACCATTATCATGAACGCGACATAGTTGTAGCGGTTCCCAATCTGGATCCGAGAGGAGTTCAACCAATGTCATCAACAAGGGATTTGGATCAGACATTTTTTTAAATATTGTTGATCACTGATTGTGTCACAATTAACCGAAAATAATTTTTAAAGAAGAGTTCACTTTTATTTATTCACTGTTTCACAACGAACTAAAAAATTACTCCGTTCAATTCTCTGTGTTTATCAATCACTTTCAAATTTAAATGTTCCCTCGGTGTAGCGGATCCCACCGCTGTCACCAATTTGTTACATCCCTGGCGCTGTAGTAGAATTAGATTCTGTTGTAGCCTGACGCTGATTCGTCGAAAAGCGGAATTCGTTGCTGCCGTTGAATGATTAAAATCATAACCGGGATAACAAATAAGGTTTAAAATTAAAACACAATTTTGAACTGATCACTTAATAAGTATATTCTTTAAAGATCAAGATGCAATTATTAATTTTTCATTGTCTTCTCTAAGTGCACATAATCCATTAAGAATTGTAAACAATGCAGTTGGTTGTTCAACAGCTTTCAGTTCGCAATTAATTGTAAGACTTTTATGAATCGGCAAAATTAGCCGATCGCGGCGATGCGCTTCGCGTTTAACAATTTTAGCTTTCTATTTTCGGATTTGATCAAATCACATAGTCTAAAAATAATCTAAGCATTTTAGATAATTGGTTAGGATTTTCCGAAATTGTTAAAAACAAAAGATGAAAACATTTACAAAAATATGTTAAACAAACATATTTAAACAAACATCGTTTATTCCTAGGTTTGTAAGGCCACTATTCCGAAAGAGCCGATATGTTATGTGAGGTTCCCCACTCGGGCCCATTAGTATCCAAGGTCAATTGTTTCATTGTCAATCATTCTTTTTAGAAACTATTTATCGCCAAAGTTTTCTGTCCTGGGATACTTCTCTAGCTTCCTTCACGTCCATGCATTTTGTCATGCATTCTCACGTGTTTCTATGGCTTTTCATGTATCTTCGGATTAAATAAACCCCATAAGTAAAGAAATGGGTTTCGCCAGTTTTTGGCGATAATAATGATTTTTTTGCGGTTTCAGTTAGATTAGGGTAATGATTAATGTTATCAAAACTAATTGGTTAAATAATTTATTATCATTGTTAATAATATTCAATTTTAATAATGCTAGAAAGTTGCAATAATAATTTGTTTAAACAATTCTTCTTGCTAAGTTCAATTGAATGTCAACTCGCTCTAATTGAAAATTGGACAAAAAGTGGAACATTTTGGAGCAAACCGCGACTTTCTAACTCTATTCTAAGATAAAATTGCTAAAAACAATAATAAATTGTTTGGACAATTTATTTTAACATATAATTATCAGTATAAGGTAGTATTTCATGTATTGGGAACAATTTTCATTGAAAAAACCGCAAAAAATCATAATTAGCGCCAAAAACTCGCCAAACCCATTTTTTCACTTATGGGGTTTTTTAAGGACTCTGAAAAAAAAGTTATACGGGGGATATTTGAAAAAAATATTTTATTCGTATTCTGTGGCTCATTGTGAAGAGAAATGTTAAGTTTCAACTCGATTCAGCTAATATTGATGATTCTGAATAAAATGTACAAAAACGTCTTTTTTTACTTATGGGAAATACGTGTTAAACATCATAGGGTTTGCGGCACCTCTAAAAATCATTTAAAAAAAATGGATTTATCTTTGTGTGGAATTGAATGAATTTCCAGGCGATATGCATAACAATTTAAAGAAAAAAATAGGGTCGTTGCAATACAAAATATAATTTGTTTTTAAAGTTTAACTTAAAATATAAGAAAAGATAACCATTCTGATTGCAAATAAACAAATTTTTGTAAAGTCTCTATTTTTGTATTTCATTCTAAAATCTGTTCATGTTGAAATATGCAAATACAGCTGTGCCAAGAAAGCTGTCAACTGTTTCGATATTTTTATTTGAGATTCAGAAATTAGCTAGTAAGGCCATTGAAATCAACCTCCGCTTTCCTTATCTGATTGGTAAAAGCAATTTAATCTCAATGAAATTAATTTTAGAAAATAGAATGTGATGATAACAATAAGTTTTTTTATATACGAAAAATTTCTAGTTTTCTCACCTAATATTTTAAAAGTATTAAAATAAGCTTCAATGTTTATTTAAACTATTATTTTTTAGTCTATAAATTATCCAAATGCAAATTTTTTCATCGCAGGCTTCACAGTCTTTCCCCTTTTTCTGGTTTTTAAACTTCAATGCGAACTGAATTAATAGAACCCAATATGGAAAACTATTTTTGGTTGAGAGTTCATTCTCTTCGGTTCAAAAGTCTCTTATTTGATTTATGATTAGGAATTAATGTTCTTACATTCTCATCAGATCTTACGTGTTCTAGCGCAAGCGCAGTACGTCTACATGTCAAAGTTGGGGTCACTGTTTTGCAGGCGTTGACACGAAAAGTGCAATAGCTCTCATAGACCCTGCAGTCGTGCCATGTAACTTTCTCGTTCAGGGGCCATACTGGTATCGTAGCACACTAGCAGGTCATCATTGAGGCGTTCCGCCCACCGAAAAGTATTGAGATTCCGCCCGTCCATCGCACTGACTCTGTCGTGATTGGCTCCCCCAACACTAGGGTAGTCGGCATTGTTGTCCGACCCAGTGTCGGGGAAAAAAGTCGTAGATGCGGTTCAAAACAATCGAACGCACAGAGCACGCGACAATGGGTCAGCACACAGTGCCGGAAAAGCGACGTTAAGACAAGCCGCGGAAAGAAGGCATCTTCTGATAGATGATCGGGATTTCAGAACAAGGAAGAACACTGACATGCAGGTTCCTCTTAAGCCCGAAGACCTCGCTGAAATTGATGCCTCCCTTCGTGAGGATATCTCGGAGGAGTCTGACCTGTGTACCATCAATTGCTCAATTTATGGTGCTGCGAGAGCTTTGGCTAATTCAAATCAAGGCCATAACCTACGATAGATCATACGACCAAAAGACGCTTGCATCAACTAAACAACAAGATTGGATGGGCAAGACAAAGTGTGTCACGTGCTGAGTGTGTGATAGACTACATAACATCTGCATCACGGAACATATACATAACATAACATCACGGAAAGGGTTCGAAAGTTCGACCAAGAACACAGGATTGACAATCACACACTGAACAAGTCAAAGCTGCTGACAATCAAGCAGCTTATTGTTGACAAAATACGGCTGTTATCTGACGCAATAAGGAGAATGCAGAAGAGGGAGAGATGGAACAGGAAGAATCAAGAGTTTCTCGCTGACCCATTATGCCTCCTCAGCATGGTATCAAGAACTTCAGGTCGAAGAAGTTTACATCCACACATCAACATCTGGCCCGCATATTCATCTCTTATTTAAAGTCAGAAACACACATTCCGCAGTGGCTGGTGTTAGGACGCACCATACTCCTACCGAAAAAGGCAACTTGTCTAACTCAGAGACTTACAGGCCAATAACTTATTGAAAACGCTGTATAAGATCTTTACAGCTGTCCTAAACAACAGGATTGTTCGAAGAATTGAGTCTGTGTGGAGAGAGATATACGAACAACGTGGCTCGAAAAAAGGTGTAGCAGGCTGCCGAGAGAACCTGCTAATTGACGGGTGTGTCTGCAAAGATGAAGCAGCCCATCAGCGCGTCTTGTTAATGGTTTGGATTGTCTACCGGAAAGCTTTCGGTTCAACTTATCACAGACTTATCATCTGTGTGTTGGAAAGCTTGAAGGTTCATCCCCGCATAGTGAGATGCATAGAGATATTAATGCCCGTTTGGAAAACTAGATTTACTATCTCATCTGGAAATTATCGTGTAAGAACGAGCAACGTCACCTTCCAGAGGGGTGTATTTTAGGGTGATACCATGAGCCCTCTGCTCTTTTGCATAACACTTTTGCCTCTATCTCTCGCATCACGAAATTCTCCTGAATACCTCTGCGGCGACACTAATCATCGCGAGCATAAGGTCACTTATGTACTTTGTATGGGTGCTACGAAGCCCTATGATTCTAGTAAAAGCAAGCTTCGACTTGCTCTAAATATCGTCAAGGAGTACACAGGAGAGATTGGTATGAACTTTGAATTGGACAAGTGTGCTAAAATTTATCTGAGGCCGTCAAAACGGACGCGGACTTCTGAATCTTCAATGTCTTCATTACCGAATTGTTCTAAGTACAGCTTACATTGTTGCAAATGGCAGAGATCCTCTCCCAAGAATGATCAGGAAACGCGATATAATTGGCAAATGACCGTTCCTTTACAAAACCGAGTAGCTGGCTTTCGAGACCCTTGGCCTGAATTTTAACATCAGAAGTGAGGAAAATGCATTACTCCATCTACATGCTTCACTCTTAAAAGCCGAAGTAAAGAAAGCAGAGGTTAGAAAATTCCGCCAACAGCTACTCGACAAGAAGATGCACGCAAACTTACACAGAAATGTAGAATAACAGTCCTTGTCGAAGGAGCAAACTTTTGCTTTCTTCAGATCATCAGGTCTCAATTCAGGCCCTAAGAGTGCTTTATTACCATCTTTGTCGCTCTTTCGGTGTTGGCCGCGGCCCTGCTCTGCTGAACGCTCCGAGGGAGATAGAGTCAATTGTCCAGAAAGAGAAGTGCCAAATTTTCTGGAACTGCGATTTTCGGACAGCAGTCTTCGTTGCACACCCGAAGCCTGACATCGTTCTCCAAGACCTCGAGAAACGAACTATATTCGTGATTCGTAGCAAGACCTTAAAAGGGAGCTGCAATGACTGTACCGAGAATATTCTGTTAAAGTAATTGTCCTTGTGATCGGTGCTCTCGGGGTTGCGAAACTATCACTGGTTGGTAACCTTAAAGCCATACCCATATAATCCTTCGGGAGAGCGGTGAGCCAACGTGTAAAGGAACATGAGTGTAAAGTCAGGCTAAATTATTTCGAATCATATCATATCATATCATATCGAAACAGGATATAGAATTTTATTTGACAAAATAACCGACATGGCAAAAACGTACAATATTTTTCCAAGAAAACATAGAGAAGCAATTGAAATCTTGAAACAACCTAATAATATCAAAATGGACAATGGATATAATACCAATCCGATATGGCTTTCCGTCCTCCCGAGTGTTTAAAAAAAGGCTTGATTGGTCAATCAAGTTCGACCAGTCGCCAACATGGGGCACTCTGGCCAATCACAGGATTGAATCCCGAAAAGGTATAAATTTTAAATTTATTATAATGAATCATCGCGAAAGCATTGAATCTATTACTACATTATATGTTACTTATTAATAATATGTTTATCGCCTTTAAAATTTTCTATAATTGAACCTCTCCTGTTCAAAAGGGGATACGCGTGGATGCAGCCTGAGAGGTACTGTTCCGAAAGTCAATTTTTAAAATTGTTCGAACTTTAATTTTAAGGAATCATACCTGTAGAGAATTTCACGACACAACTTTCTTTTTGTTTTAGACAATTTTACATTTTTTGAAGTAATTGATAAAAACTATATTTTTCTAAAACAGAAAATTTCAATCATTTTCCACTTCAACTCGCGCTAACTTAGGCAATTTCCAGAATTTATAAATTCTATTAATACTAAATCACATTTTTAAGTCTTCTGAAACTAGTGAAGGAATAAAAACGAAAATATTTTGAAAAACAAAAAAGTTGTTAATTTTTTTTGTGAGGCTCTGCAAGAATCATGAATTTCAACATTCAAATGTTTCGTTTATCGAGCGAATTTTAAGCAACGGAAAACTTTCAGTGAGAAAGTTGTTGATTAAGATCTCAAGAAGTTTTCTAAAAAGTCTTAGCTCAATCGGAATAATGGTTAAAAAATTATGAACAAGAAAACTTCTTCAGATCTCAATCAACAACTTTCTCCCGGGAAGTTTTTCGTTGCTTAACATTCACTTGATAAACGCGCGAGTTGGAGTGAAAAAAGATTGAAACTTTTCGTTTTCGACAATCTAGTTTTCATCGATGACTTCGAAAACTGTAAAGCCTATAAAATATTTGCTAAAGAAAAAAAAAATGCACCTTGAAGTTCTCTATAAGCATCAGTCCTTAAAACTGAAGTTCAAATGATTTTTATAAATTGACTTTCTGGACAATACTTATCGGGCTGAATCCACGCGTATCCCCTTTTGATCCGGAGAGGGTCCATTTTAATTTAAAATTATGGTTTTAAATGTGCAATTCTAAAAACATGCAATTTTTTATTCTTGGATCATATTACAGCAATCTTGTTGTGTATTCCTTATTTTAATTTTCAATGTAATATCCTAAAAATTGTGCGATTTTTAGTTGATGATTTAAACAAATGAATCATTTCAAACTGAGAAATATATTGTATTAGAAAATGTCAAGAGTAAATAATAATTCTAAAGGAAGATTTGAAATTAATAGTCTATTACATCACGAGTAGGGTTATTCGACACCAAGATCTTCTGAGACTGTGGAGCCCCTGAAAAGTGAGCGTTAGATGTCCCTTTACCAAAATAGTGCGAGAAATGGTCAACTCCTTTTTATTATTAAATTGTCCAAAATCGGTCAATATATATATTTTTATTTTAGAAGCTTTCAATTCGAAATTATTAATTATTATTGTTTAAAAAATATTTAAAACATAATATTAAATAATTGGTTTCACAATGGATTTTTGAATTTGCGTGCAATTACTGCTAGTGTGTAATAAAACGCATCTCTGCATTTTTCTAAACCGGGAGAAATTACGAATATTTACTGGGGCGAATTTTGAAAATGAACTTTTGCGGCCACCCTGGGAGCCATAAAATTCGAAAAGGTGCGGTATAATCCAAAGGGATGCCACATAGTTTGAGGACTAAAAATCTCATTTTTGTCAACAAAGATGCAAAATATCAATAATAGTTCGAAATTGGTCCCCTTCCTGAAATGTACAAATTATACCCTTACCATATTCATATTCTTTATTAAATAGAAAATATGATCGAAAAAATAGATAAAAATCGACTAGAATAGCCCTTATTTCAACGAACTACAACGTTTTATTTTTAAAAACATTGTTGTTAGTTCAGCAATAATCAGCAAAAAGTAATTAACTTTTAAATCGAGGCGGAGAGAAATTGGTTTTTATCTCTAAAATTGAATAAACATGAAACTTTTGGGATTGATATCTGCTCTAAAAGAAGCTAATAAGGTAAACTTTATTTTTGTAATTATTTCTAAGATCTCCTTCAGTTACTTCATATAGGTAAGAAATCATTTGAATGTTCCAGCTGTGTAAAAATTATTTTTATTTAAACAATTCCTACCATTTAAGGAAGCATTATAAGCAGGAAAAAAAGTATTTCGTTATTTCATTTTAAAGATTAATTGAGTGTATTTTTTAAACATTTTATACATATTTTATAATATATTTAATATTATAATAAGTTATACAATTGTTATGAACAAATTCAGTTGAGTGCACCTTTCTGACTTCATGTCCCCACCAAGGAATGACTATACTGATTCTGCACCCCAGCAGCTGAGCCCGTCTTTCAAAATATCAGCACTAGTATTCACCTACAATATTTCTTTTGTTTACTTAATTTCCTAAATTTGAATTTTTCTGTAGTACACAAGGAAAATCGCAGTAAAATCCGTGCATAGTACTGCTTATTATTATTTATAAATTTAGGATAGAACCTAATGAATACATCTTCCAGATTAATAGTTAAAATTTATTTGAAAAAATTCAAATCGATTACGTTTTGGAAACACAGCTGGTTTCCCTCATCAGTCTTGTCTTCTGCAGTCTAAGAGGAAATCTTTCCTTGCCAATGTCTCTCTTATTTCATTGTTTATGTTTATCCGGTCCTTTACAGTAGAAAAGGCCTCAGGGCTATAAACAACGAAAGAAGAGAGACATTGGCAAGGAAAGATTTCCTCTAAGAATGCAGAAGACAAGACCTTCTTCCACATCACATCTTAAACGTTACTGTACACATGGATCTGATGAGGGAAACCAGCTGTGTTTCCGAAACGTAATCGATTTGAATTTTTTCAAATAAATTTTAACTATTAGTCTGGAATATACCACGCTGAAAAAACCAGTTCTCGTCAGATAACTGAAGTTGAGCAGCGTTGGGCGCGGTTAGTACTTGGATGGGTGAACATTCGAGAATACTGCGTGCTGTTGGCCCGTCGTGGGTGTGGTGAGCCCACACTTGTAGTTATTTACTACAAGAAACTATCCACCTAGAAACACTACCCGAATCGGGTAGTGTCACGCCTACCCTGAAAGGGAAATGGCTTAATGGTATACTTATATCCTAAATTTATAAATTTTTCCCAGACGTAAGAAAAGACAATTTTATTCTTCTTACTTATTATTAATTCTTGCAAAGCCAGTCTACGGATCCACCGAGACTCGAACTCGCGTCCTGCCGGTGCTGAGATTAAGGGCAAGCGTTCTAACCACTAGACCACAGATTCCGGTTTGAAATGATCAATTGTATTTCTCAGCGTCCTCCTGATGGTCCTCCTGATTGTCCTCCTGCAAGACTTTGATATGCCTTATTATATTCTTTTTCGTAGTAATTCTTGATTGATTCACGGTCACGCTGCTCGGTGGAATGATGCCAACTTAACATTGCTTCGTAATTCCTTGTTTTAAGGTATGCTTCTTCGCTTGCTGCATCGTGTGCTTTTGGGTTCGCTTGATCGTGACGACAGTGTGCAACCGCATGAGCCTCATCATGCGCGTAAACCCATAGCAAAGTACGACCCACGCCCAATTTTATTATGTCACTCAAGGACAGGGTATACCACTGATGATTTTTTATGTTAAATACGGCGTATAGATTTGTTTGGTCAAACAAATCACCTAGTAGTACAATATTATTGTGTCTCCAATATCCAAAGATAAAATCACCCCTTTTATAGTAATATACAGCTTTTTTAGGATTTTTCATCTTGTGACCGTTGAGTGTTTTGAATTCAGGGATGTTTATAATTTCTTCATCTATTAATTCTTCAATATCAGGAAAATGGACACCGTTGGATTGAGGAAATAATTTCTCTAATTTAGTATGTTCGGCAAGAACAGCGTTTGGTTGTGAACCTACTGATTCTGTAAGAAGAAATAGAAATAGTTTAATTTAAAAATTCAGAATGGATATAATATAAATTAAAGGGTATTCCACTGTTGAATAGATTCTTATAGTTTTTAACGTAGGTGACAGAAAATCAATGGTAATAGCAATTATTTATTTCGCTTGGAAACTTTGTGCTTGAAACTTCATTTTATGATAATATACTGTCAAAACTAATGATATTTTTTATAATAAATTGTAACATTTGTTCCTTTTCACATTCTCATTCATGAGAGTGTAATGTAAACATCGAAATTTTCGATCTGTAGTTTTCTGATAATCAAGAAATTTCAATCAAAATTTGCACTAGATAGCAAATATATTTTGAAACTATTTCAATGCAATTTTTCGGTTGGACCAAAATTCAAAAATTTAAAACATCCTCCAAATTATGCAATTTTTGTTTTTGAGAGATCCGTAAATTGTAATCGTATGTTTTCGTGAACTTCGACTAGATTAACAAACTATTTTAATGATAATTTTCAATTATACATACATTCAGAATGTTCGAGATATTCACACATGTTTTTAGAGTTGACTTAAAACCGAACTATGAACGAGCGGAAGCAAAGCCTATGGCTTAATGTCTCTGCTTCGTAAATTAAATAATTTGTGGTTTTTGGTGACAATATTATTAATATTCAACTTTAAATTATATGATTTTCAAGAGTTTGCATCCTGAATCTTTGAAAAACAACTGCTGTAATTTCCAATGAATAATTTATATGTTAGATTTAACAACGAAGAAAAATCGACATTTTTCTGTGTTAAACTCCATAAGAAATAAATCCAGTATGAGAAACATGTTTCCAGTTACAAATAATAAAAAATCGAAAGTCTGTCATTTTGAGCCGTTGTTGGCCGCGACCCTGCCCTGTCGAACGCTCCACGGGAGATAGAGTCAATTTTTCAAAACGAGAAGTGCCAAATTTTCTGGAACTACGAGTTTCGGACCGCAGTCTCCGCTGCGCACTCAAGGCCTGACATTGTTCTCCAAGACTTCGAGAAACGAACTATATTCGTGATCGAATTCTCGGCTCTGTCCGAATACAACAGCACTGCCAAGGAGAAAGAAAAGGAGGAGAGGTATCAAGACCTTAAAAGGGAGCTGCAACGATTGTTGCCAAAATGTTTGCTACAAGGAATTGTCCTTGTGATCAGTGCTCTCGGAGGTGCGAAACTATCACTGCTTCGTAAGCTTAAAGCCATACCTGCGTGCTAAAACTTTGCCAAGGCACTTGCGAGATGGATGCAGAAAGCTGTGATCCTTGGATCGCTTAGTGTCCTCAAGACACACGAGGGTTTCGTCGGTCTGTCGTTGTGATTGCATCGTGCCCTGTGACCACCCATCTCACGGTCGTGATACCTGACCATAAGTGTGATTTACCGCGGTTCTACTGGGAGCCAGTATCATTTTTAGATGGCAGTTGCTCTCAGTGGGACCGTGAGATGGTTGTTTAACCTTTTATTTAAATTATATATATATATATATATATGTGTATACACCATCCCGAAAACACTACAGTTGAAAGAAGATACTAATAATATCATCCGCTTCAAGAAGTTTTGTGACCTCATAAGATTTGAGGAAGATTGTCCATCAATCACTGCCGAAGAGGTGAAAAAAACACTTAGGGGCGCGAAGAACTTTTCCGCTGCAGGACGCCCAATTCACAGTGGCTGGTGTTAGAACGCACTATACTCCTACCGAAAAAAGGCGACTTGCCGAACCCAGAGAATTGCAGGCTAATAACTTGTTTGAACATGCTGTATAAGATCTTTACAACTGTCCTAAACGACAGGGTTGTTCGAAGAATTGAGCCTGTTTGGAGAGAACTGTACGAACAAAGTGGCTCAAAAAAAGGTGTAGCACGCTGCCGAGAGAACCTGCTAATTGACAGGTGCGTCTTCAAAGACACAGCAGCCCATAAGCATGCCCTATCAATGGCCTGGATTGACTACCGGACAGCTTTCGGTTCAACCTCTTGTTGACTTATCATCGGTCTGTTGGAAAACTTGAAGGTCCATCCAGACATAGTGAGATACATAAAGAGATTGATGCCCCTTTGGAAAATTAGATTTACTATCTCATCTAAAAATTATTGTGTGACGAACAACGTCACCTTCCAGAGTTCAATGGGCGAAGAACGAGCTTACGGCCCTTGATATCACCACGCGTAATATCATGTATATGCATAACAGCTAGCATATCGATTCGTCCGTTTCGCGATTATACATCTCACGCCGTCAAGGCGGACGCGGACTTCTGAATCTCCAATGTATTCATAACCGAATTTTCCTGAGTACAGCTTCCATCGTTGCAAATGGCAGAGATCCTCTCCTAAAAATGGTTAGGAAACTCGAGATGATTGACAAAGGAGCGTTCCTTTACAAAGCCGCGAAGCAGGCGGCCGAGACCCTTAGCCTGAATTTTAACATCAGAAGTGAGGAAAGCGCATTATTCCATATAGGTGCCTCACTTCTAATAGCCAAAGTAAATCAAGTTCTAAGGAGCCAACTCTTGCTTTCCTCAGATCATCAGGACACAATTTAGGTACAGGAGGTATCATGTTCGCAGGCCAGGACGGTGTAACTTCCACCTTAGTATACCGTGACCGCATTTCACGTCAAGTAGTTCGCAGTGATAGGTGCAGAGCGTGTCATGCACACGCTGAGTACCTAGAACACATACTACCTGGGAGTCCCACTCACGCGGGAACGACGTATCTCTACAGATATAACGCGGCCCTAAGAGTGCTTTATTACCATCTTTGTCACTGAAATCTTTCTTCAAGACTCATGGAAACGAACTATATTCGTGATCGAATTCTCGACTCTGGACGACAACATCGCTGCTGAGGAGAAGGAAAAGAGGTGTAAAGACCTCAAAAGGGAACTGCAACGACTTCACCCAAAATATTCGGTTAAAGTAATTGTCCTTGTGATCGGTGCTCTCGGAGGTGCGAAATTATCACTGGTTCGTAACTGGTTCAATTATACTCAGCTCCACAAAGAAAAAGTTGTTAGCCCCAGAAACCAGAATAGGCTTACCCTACGTTTTTGAGGTCGCTTAATCCGAATCCGGAATCGTTGTGGTTCTATAACGTCACAATTCGTCCCTAACCTCAAAAAAACATAGCAAAGTGGTAATTTTATGCAAAAAATGCATTTTTCCAATGCAAAGTGGTCATATCCTATGTTTTCGAGGTCGCTGAGTACGAATTCGGAGTCAGTTCGGTAACGCGGTCCTGAGATGGAAAGTTGCTATCAAGGGAGGCGGGATATAAACATGATGGCAGACTTTTTTTGGAGATTGAAGAGAGAACATACACAGAAAGGAGTTCAGAGGAAGCGGAATCCATTACGTCGATCTTTCGAAGATAAAAGAGTGCGATACATAGGATACGACCATTTTTCATTGAAAAATACATCTTTTACATAAAATTACTGATTCACCACGTTTTTTTTTTTGTGGTTTCGAAAACATAGGATATGACCACTTTACATAGACGGGAACCATGCTTCACCTGAAATCAGGGAGTTTACATGTTTTTTGAGGTGAGGAACGAAATGTGATGTGATGGAGCCAAAACGGCGACAGATTCAGATACAGCGACCTAAAAACCATAGGGTAAGCCTATTCTGGTTTCTGGGGCTGACAACTTTTTTTTGTTGAGCTGTGATTAATATTGTATATAATTTAACTATATATATAATTAAATCAGTTTCTTCAAAAAAATGGATATGAAAAATTTTGTAGGAATTTTCAAAAGCTCTAATTCCCTTCTGAGACTTTTCCCGGTATTTCGCGTCGTTCGGCTCAAAATTTGATTTTGTGATTTTTTTCATGGTACTTTCTATGAATAAAATCCAAATATCAAGTCCTTAAAAAAATTATTAGGGGAAAAATTATAGTTCTTTTGTGAATCTACAACTCTGCTGCTAAACTTTTTCATGTATCTGCCGTCGTTTGGTATAAAATTAGAATTTCCGGCTTATTAGTTTTCGATGCATGAAACAATAAAAAAACTAGCTCTTTCAAAAAACGGTTAGAGAAAAAATTGTAGATATTTTTTGAAGGTAACTTAGGAGATAAATATATACTTTTAATTAACAGTATTTACGTACGAAATCGTAATATTTTATCATTTCACTAATGGGATAATTGGTAAAAAAAAATCACAAGTTCATTTTACTAAAGTCACTTATTGAAAATATTAACTATATAATTCTTTTGTTATTTCAGTCACTCGTTTTGATATTAGTTGGTTTTCTTTTATATTGCTATCAATTATTATATATTTACCAACAGAATGAAGGAAAAGGGATAAACCGAGGAATACAGTGCCAGCTGCGAACTTCATTTTTTATTGTAGTAGATTCGACAGATGTTAACTTGGTAATTAATGAATTTTCTAGGAGATGATTCCAGAAATATACTAGAAGGCTGTCTATATTCCACGTCGCAAATTTTTGTTGGTTGACAAATACAGATTTCCTGTTATTTTTCGTCGTATACCTATATTTCGCAGAACAAATTACATCATACAAAAAAGTATGTCAAGATATGCTCACAGTTTAAACAGTGATTCGAGCAAAGCAGATCTGTATTGGTCTAACGTTATCTCTGCCAAGGTCTTAATTACTGAACATACTCGTATGATGGATTATTGTG
The DNA here is from genome assembly GCA_932195095.1 of Andricus curvator. Lineage (NCBI taxonomy): Eukaryota > Metazoa > Arthropoda > Insecta > Hymenoptera > Cynipidae > Andricus > Andricus curvator. The sequence goes on from CAKNYM010051285.1 coordinate 302,328, forward strand.
GGGGGAGATTGTCAAGTATATTTTTTGAGATGACACAGTACTTTTATTAATCATTTTGCTCTCTTGAATACATTTCTAGCATTATTATTATTACTATCCTTTGACCAAAATCTTAATAATCATAATTTTTCAAAAAGCTTACGTACAGCACAAAACATTGACTATAAGCTTCATTCACTGAACCGAAGGTTATCGACAGAATTTTACGCGAAATTGACTGTAAGCTTTGTCTAGTGGCCGACAGAGGTATGGAGTTTTCCCGCACTTGGACAACAACTTTAAAATCTTGGATGTTTCAGCTTAACGTAAAAATATTTTTTCACAACGTTCAGTCTGGAAGTTTGACTTTCGACTTATGTACAACGCTTCGAAAGCGACCAATTTCAGGCCTGTTTATTTTTTTGCTGCTACGCCATCACTTTTCCTCCCTCGAGAAGGAAGCGAATTTGAGTTCTTCTTCCGTGATTTTGTCCAATGGGCGATAACTTTAAGTTCTGCATCCCAAGCTATTGCGCATGGATTCAGTAGAACTGTTATCAGGAGTTATCGGCAAATTATCACAAATTACCACAAATTTCCATAAATTTTATAGGTGATACATATTAAAATAAAAATGTGACGGCGATCGATTTGACGATTGAAAACAAAAATAGGTATTTAACAAGAGTAAAGAAATAAACTATAATACACATAATTAGATGTGGGCTATCAACAGAATGATTCTATAAATATACATACGCAAATATGCATTCGCAAATATAGATACTTAAAAGTAAATACGCATTCCTACACACACTCATATATATCTTTAATGAAGGATTTAAGTGTTAACAATGTGTGATTTCGAGGGTAGGATTTGATTCGTTAAATAAGTTACCAAAAAGGAGTTTTTTTAAGAGAAATTGTGAAAGTGCATTTCTAATGTTTATAGGTAGTTTGTTCCAAAGGCGAGCACCAAGAATAACAAAAGACCTTTGCATTTTACACGTGCGGTGTGGCTGAATTTTTAGTACTGTTTTCCTTTCACGGAGTTTGGAATGTGTTGGTTGATCTTCGTCAACAACATGGAAGCGATTAAGAAGATAGTGCGGAGCTTCATTACTGAATTGGCTATAAAGCAAATTACCCATAAAAAATTGTCTTCTTTTGGGGATGTTATAGCTGAACCGAATGCAAGCATTAAACCTTCGCTCAATCTTAGCAGTCAGCTCATCAGTAATATCGCCATATACCACACAACCGTAGTCAAAGGAAGGAAGGATGAGGCTTTTAACTAGAAGGATACGCGTTGAAGTAGGAAGTGATCCTTTATTCCTGTTAAGCTGTTTGAGGACTCTAAAGGTTTTCCTTGAAGTATCCGCAACTTGTTCATTCCACGTAAGAGAGCGATTAAGAATATAGCCTAAATCTTTGACAGATTCCATAAAGGGGATAAGACGTCCATCGATCAAGAGAGGAGGTAGGTTTGAAATTGTTTCAAGTGATGGAGAGGAAGAAGGTCCTATGATTATAGCCATAGTTTTAGCAGGGTTAAGAGTGAGGCCACTTGTCAAGGCCCACTGCACCACTAGATCAATATCCGCCTGTACCTTTTGAAATAAGCTCTTAAGATTGGCAATAGGCCCGGAAAGGTAAAGCTTAAAGTCGTCAGCATATTTGTGATAGTTGCAATGACGAAGTTCGCTACCAAGTTCAGAGGTATAAATATTAAATAAAGTGGGTGCAAGTGTGGTTCCCTGAGGGACACCACTCTTAACCTCCCCACAATCAGACCGGTCGCAATTGCTACTTTGTACTCTTTCAGAACGATTACTAAGATAAGATTCAAACCATTCAACAACCATATTCGAGAGGTGAAGCGATTTGAGCCTGGTCAATAGTAGATTATAGTTAACTGTATCAAACGCCTTAGAAAATACAAAAAGGACAACAACCGTTATTTCCCTTCTATCAATTACAAGTTTAAGGTGAGAAGTTACTTTAAGTGAAGCTGTAAGTGTACTGTGCCTTGCACGGAACCCCGATTGCATTGGGTCCATTAAATTGTTTGTTTCAAAGTGTGCAGTAAGTTGCTGATCGACAATACGTTCGAAAGGTTTAGACAAAGCACATAAGATAGATATAGGACGGAAGTCTTTGGGAGAGGTAGGATTAGATATTTTAGGAACAGGGCGAATAATCGCGTCTTTCCAGGCATTAGGAAATATTCCCACCTGCAGGGATGAATTGTAGATGTGCAAGAGAATAGGGCCAATGCCTGGTAAAGCAAGGCGAATCATTTGAATTGAAATACCATCAGATCCTTGCGCATTTCATTTTACCCCGAAGAGTTTCTTAATTAGTGTTTCTTGCGATATGTCAGAAAAGAATAATTTCATATCATCAAAAGTAGAGGGAACTGAGGACGGGGAAGGAGTGCTGCTCGCAAGGAGTGCGGATTTTCTAGTAAAAGCTGTCAAAAGGTCTGCAGGGGAGAAATTGTTATCAGGAGCCAAGTGTTGAGAAGGAATAAGTCCAAGCCGTCTTAAGAGAAACCAGTTTTTTTCATTTTTATTCCTATTTTTGATAGAATTGTAATTATATTGATTTTATGAATCCCGCATTTTGGTTTGTACTGAGTTTCTCAATTTACGAAATTCGGCTTAAATAATACTATTTTTTGTTCTTTTAACCAATCTACGTTTTTTCTCTCTTTCTTTTATTAAATCTTTGATATAAGAAGTGATCCAAGGAGTGGACTTCTTCTTTACTTTAATAGTATGGAGAGGCGCAAAAATTATCAAAGGGTGAAGATAAAAATGTAGTCAGACAAATCACCTTTCTATTTATATCCTTTTAAGTAAAAATGCTATTCCAGTCATAAGTAGAGAGGTGATCAAGAAATTCAGTTTCATTTATATTTTTAAGATTGCGTATGGACAGAGGAGTTACACTAGAGGAGGGATTAAAGGAGAACTGGTATTGGATGCTGATAATATCATGGTTTGAGAGGAATGACATTGAGTGTTGAGTAGAAGAAATCACCTTGTCTAAATCGTCAACAATCATCAAGTCAATCCATGTACTAGAATGATCAGTGTGGTGGGTGGTATCATGGAGAACTATAGATAATCCGGCTGAGAACACTACTGATTTTAAATAGTGAGTTAAATTGTTGGTAGCATTAAGATTTGTATTTAGGTCACCGGTGAGTACAATGTTATTATAATTAGGTATAAGGTCAAAAATGGCAGTCTCAAGTTCCCTGTCGTAGGAGGCGTTAGGAGGTTTGTAAATTACACCCACCAACACAATGTCCTGAGGCGATGATACCTTGATAAAAAGGTAGTCAGCAGTAGGGTAATTGGCAAGAGGACCCACTCCCACCTGGAGACCCTTTAAGCTGTCATGAATATAGAGACAGACCCCACCCCTTCTTCTTTCATCTCTATCACTGCGGAAAAGTGTGTAATGATCAAGTGCTACGAGGCTCGAAGAAATGTTAGGCGTGAGCCAGGTCTCGGATACGGCTATACTATGATAGGAACAGGACATAAAGTTATGTTTAAATTCAAAGTAATGGGCAGGTAAACACTGAGCGTTAACGTGACATATATTTAAAGCTTCCATTAAGAGAGTGATAGATAAAGTTCAAGTATAGTTAAATATAAAAGTGTCTGAAATACGTAAATGAGTTGAAAATACCTTTCCGTGAAACTAAAGTAACAGAGAGTAATAACCAACAAAATCCAGTTCACTTGATAACATTTTAAAATAGGGAATAAGGCAAATAAAGAATTAAAAGTTAAAAAAGCAATAAGCCTTATAAAGCTCGTGACATATAAAAATAGTATAAGAAAGGTCAATTCGTAGAGGCAGTGCAAGGCTGAATTAGCGCAGTAAAAAATACAAAATTGTTTATATTTAACTTCAGAAGGCATAGTATCCAGAATGGCCAGCATGCAGCAATATATAAAATATGACAGATATTTACCTATGTAGAAGTAGAATAAACGATAGATTAGTGTTAATGATCGACTAGAACAAATGATCAAATACATAATGGACTTAGAGAGTAGTTGCTGTTGTAGTCCTTCAACAGATTGGATGTTCGACAGGTGTATTCTTGGCGAGCTATCCTCCTTAAGGCAGAAAATTTTTCCACCAGCAATCCACAAGTATTTGATTTTTTTTTCTCTACGAAGATCAAGAGCAATGGCATAAATCTTTCTATTCAGTGGTGTTGATGCCTCACGAAGGTAAATAAAGCGCTTTTAATTTTCAGTCCGTCCCACATTCAAAGTAGAGAAGTCTCTCTTAACCTTACGTCTTGCAATAAGTTCATCCCGTAAATCTTGTCTGCCAAATTTGGCTACAATGATCACGTCATCTTTACGAATATTTACATCTAGAGCCCTGGCGATAGATTCCCTGGAGGCCATGAGGTCTTCGTTAGACTTCATGGGGAGACCATGAATTTCCAGCGTCGTATTCAGAGCCGCTTGTTCGTTGGCATTGAGCGTCTGCTCAAGAGTCACTACTTTGGCTTTCAAATCTTTAGGTTCCATCTTGATAAGTTCAATTTCCTCATTTTGCACTTTGGAGCCGGATTCCAACAAGTCGATACGCCTAGAGTTGTTTAAAAGTTAATTCTTAATTTCCGAAAGGGTGGAATTAAGTTGTCATTAAATTCTAGTTGACGTGTTTCAAATTCGCTGAATCTTGCCAAAATCTCACGTGACTGCGCAAGCGTTTCGCTTTAGCCGTCAGAGACCACTTTGCGCAAGAGTTCGGCGAGGCCAGAGGGTAGACTACTAGTATTTTCCGATGCAGCATCAACATCCTGCAGAGTAGTGGTTCCAGGGTTCGCACTTGAATTGCCAGACACTGCCGCAGAGATGGCACTAGTGGACAAGGGAGAACATAACTTGCAGACATAGTCCATTTGACCCTTTTTAAGTTTCTCAAAAGATTTTTTTGAGATTCCGAAATTAGCACAGGCCAAATGCACTAGAATGCCACACTTAACACAAGCGAGAACTTCTGATTCCCCTCTGGTTATAACTATTTTACACTCCGAACACGCACCCATAGTTAGGCACTTTCACGAAATACAAATTTTGATGTAATTAAACACTTTAAAACTTATATAAACACAAAAACCGGAAGAGCGGCAAATTGACACGTCCGTATTCGATCGCCAATGTTTGGTAATTTTCCACAACTTTTAAAAATTATGGTAATTTAGTAAACATCGACGTTTGAACATCCATTTTCTTCCGAAAGTGGCTTAGAAAACTAGAAAGCTAACTCAAGAATATTCAGTTTTAAATAAAATATTTTCGAAATTTTTAAATTGTCGAATTTTAAATATGTATCAGTATCAAGTTCATAATTTTGAATGCTTAATTTTCGTTTAATTCTCTTAAGTTATATAAATCTTGTCTATTCTTTTCGAATCTTTTCAATATCTTGCAATGATTTTAGCCTCTTTCCAATCTTGTTGAATTCTCTTAACTCCTTGAATTCGTCTAAACTCTCTAAATTTCTTGCATTATTCTGAAATCCTTGGAATCCTCGCAATCATCTGAATTCCTTGAATACATGTAATTCCCTGAATTTCAAGGATTTAAAATAATGCAAAGAATTTAGAAGAATTAAATGACTTCGGGGATTTAAGAGAATTCAAGTATTTCTCTGAATTTAGAAAATTCAGAGTGCAAAATATTTAAGTAATACAGAGAAATGCAGATGAATGGAAGGATATCAGGGATTTAAAAGAATTCAGAATATTAAAGAATTCAGGATATTCAGAGTATCTAAAGGATTTTGGAGCATTTACGTCATTCAAAGAATTAAAAAAATTTGAAGAATGCAGAACATTCAAAGAATTCAGAAAATCCAGGAAAACAAAGATTTCATATAATTCAAGGAACTCAGAAATTCATATTTTTATATTATTGAATAATTTTCATAAAATTTTTATTTTTGGGTTGAAAATTCAACTATTTTACAGAAAATTCGTAGTTTGTCTTGAATGTTTGAAGATTTGAATTGAGCTTTTTTTTTGTTTTTTGACTTTTCCATCTTTGATTGAAAATGTATCTTTTTTACTTGAAACTTGAACTTTTTATTTGAAAATTCATATCTTTTATTGAAGATTCGCCATTTTAGTTGAAAATTAATAATTTTGGTTTAATTTTTTATTTTATTTTAAATTTTAATGCTTTTGCTAGAAATTTCATCTTTTTAGGTGAAATATCAACTATCAAATTTATGTTGTAGGTTGAAAAATCAACTATTTGGTTCAAATTGAAAATTCAACAATTGCTTTTAAAATTTAAATTGTTTGTTAGAAGATAAATTTTTTTTAAAATTCAACTTTTAAGTTTTAAAATTCAATTACATATTTGGTTGAAAATGCTTTTGGTTGAAGTTTCGTCTTTTTTGTTTGAAAATTCAAGTATTCTGTCAGAAGATTTATCTTATTAGGTAGAAAATTCAACTGTTTTTGGCTGTAGTTTAAGTTTTTTTTATCTTTTGCGGCAAACAGTAATGAGCTTTTAATTGAAGGCTGGAAAAAATTGGTTTTTATCTCTAAAATTGAATAAACATAAAATTTTGGAGTTGATATCAGATAACTTCATATAGATAAGAAATCATTTGAATGTTCCAGCTGTGCAAAAATTATTATTAATATCAAGCATTCCTGTCTTTTAATGAAACATTATGAGCAGGAAAATAAGAAATTCGTTATTCAGTTTAAAAGATTAGCTAAGTATATTTTGTAACCATTTTATACATCAAACAGGAGCGTCATTAACATATCATATTTAAAATATTTATTACTAACAGGAACACTGTTTATTCTTTGCCATTAAATGTCTTCCTATTTTATAATATATTCAATATTATAATATATGCAATTGTTATAAAAAAATTGAGTTGAGTGCACCATTCTGACTTTACGTTCCCCCCAAGGAAATATTCTACTAATTCTAAACCCCAGCGGCTGCGCCCGTCTTTCAAAATATCAGTACTAGTATTCACCTACAATATTTTTCCAAACCTAATTTCTTGAATTTAAATTTCTCTGTAGTACACAAGGAAAATCGCAGTAAAACCCGTGTATAGTACTTCTTATTATTAGTTCTCGCAAAGCCAGTCTACGGATCCACTTAGACTCGAACTCGCGTCCTGTCGGCGCTTTGGCTTAGGGGCAAGCGTCCTAACCACTAGACCACAGATGCCGATTTGAAATGATTAATTTTACTTATCAGTGTCCTCCTGCTGGTTCTCCTGCATGACTTTCGTATACCTTATTATATTCGTGAAGGTAGTATTCCTTGACTGATTTAACGTTGCGCTCCTCGGGGTTTGAAAGATCTAAAGTTCCTTCGTAATCCCTTGTTTTACGGTATGCTGCTAAGCTTGCTGCAGCGTGTGCTTTTGGGTTCGCTTGATGGTGACGGAAGTGTGCAACCGCATGAGCCTCATCATGCGCGCGAACAAATGGCAAAATACGACCCACGCCCAATTTCATTAATTCACCCAGGGACAGGGTGTACCACCGGTGATTTTCTGTGTCAAACACGGCATATAGATTTGGTTCTTCATACAGATGACCTAGTAGTTTAATATCCTTTTCCTTCTCATATCCAAATCCAAAGATAAAATCACCCCTTTTTAAGTAAGCCCAAGCTGTTCTATTCACCTGGTGACCATTGAGAGTTTCGAATTCAGGGATGTTTTCAATATGTGCATGCCTTAGTTCTTCAATAATAGGAAACTGAACACCGTTGGAATGAGGAAATAATTTCTCTAATTTAGTATGTTCTGCACGATTAGGTTCTGTTTGTGAACCTACTGATTCTGTAACAAGAAATAGAAATAGTTTAATTAAAGATTTATAATGGATATAATAGGAATGAAAGCGTATTCCGCTGTTGAACAGATTTTTAAAGTTTTGAACGTATGTGGCAGAACATCAATGGTAACAGCAATGATTTATTTCGTTTGGAAACGTTGTGCTTAAAACTTCAGTTTCTTATAAGATACTGTCAAACATAATGATATCTTTTACAATAAATTGTGACATTTTAGTTAGTTAATTAGTTTGTAATGTAGGCGAGGGGTCCCGTGAGGTGCCCCCTGGCGTTTTTGGATCTCGGTGTTTTTCCTTTGTTACCAACGTTCTGAAAATATACCTCTGGTGCCAGGCGTACGTATCGCATAGTAAATGACGTCCGCAGAAAGCCATACGGCCAGACTAAGGTGACGGAGCGATCCCTCTGAGGGCATCAGTTAGATGCACAGATTCGAAGCACTGTCGTGGCGTGTTATCTAAGTGTATGTGTGTGTAGGAGCCTCAAGCGCAAGAAGATCGCTGACTCATTTTCGAGTCTTCTTAAAATCGGCTTCGACCCTCGAGGCTAGTCCCCTCGACATGGAGCCTCACCTTGGTACGACCCCAGCTTTTTCTGAGAGGATCTACTGTTTAAGGTGGGTTCCGAACCACCGAAGCCCCGGTAGAAGTACAGAGAAAAATTGCTATTGGTACCGGCTCAGGGATCGAACCCCAGACCTCCTGCACGGAAGTCTGACGCGCTATCGTATGAGCCACCGAGGCTTCTTATTTCGAAACTATCTCAATGCATTTATTCGATTGGACCAAAATTCAAAAAGTTAAATCATTTTCAAAATTATGCGATTTTTGTTCTTAAGAGATACGTAGGTTTTAATCGTGATTTTTAGTAGATTTCGACTAGATTTACAAATAATTTTAGTGATATTTTTCAATTAGACACATACTTAAAATGTTCTAGATATTTAACAATGAAGTAGATTAGCTATATTGGTATATTTTTACAACACAGTAGATTGATTTTTAATATATTTTTCAGACTAACTACACATGTTTGTGGAGTTCACTTAAAACTGAACTATGAACAAACGGAAGCAAAGCTTTTGGTAATATTTTTATTGATATTAAAATTTAAATTATAGTATTTTCAAGAGGTTGCATCCTGAATCTATGAGGAACAACCGTTGTAATTTGCAGCGACAACTAACAATAATTAGGGCCTGAAAAAGGCTCATGAAAATCATGGTTGCAGGCAAAAACAGCCATGTTTGAGATTTGAAAAATAATTTTAATAATTATTTTTTCGATATTTTTGTTAAACGCTCTTTCTCTACTACTAAATAAGACGTTTCAAAAATTTCATTGGATTCTTCAAATAATTTATATGTTAGATTTAAGCATGAAGAAATATATATATTTATATAAATTTGAGGACACGAAGTGACCCAAGGATGACAGCTTTCTGCATCCATCTCGCAAGTGCCTTGGCATATTTTTGGGACGCGGGTATGGCTTTAAGGTTACGAACCAGTGATAGTTTCGCACCTCCGAGAGCACCTATCACAAGGACAATTACTCGTACCGAATATTTTTGGTACAGTCGTGGCAGCTCCCTTTTAAGGTATTGATACATCTCCTCCATTTCTTTCTCCTTGGCAGTGATGTTGTATTCGGATGGAGCCGAGAATTCGATCACGAATATAGTTCGTTTCTCGAAGTCTTGGCGAACGATGTCAGGCCTCGAGTATGCAACGGAGACTGCTGTGCGAAAATCGTATTTCCAGAAAATTGTATATTTATTATCTTTAGTGCGCATGGCTAAAAATGTATACACTTTAGTCGATTCCGCTATTACAACAGGTGCTCCAAATGAAAATTCTCATGGTTTTAGTGGTGGGTTTTTTTCCATTCATTCAACATGATCCAGTTCTTTTTATGGTATCCATATAGCTTTTTTCCGATCAAATTGTGTTTCTTTAACTTTATGTAAGTGTAACGATTTGTTGTACGTTACAAATAGAAGGAAAGTAATTAATTTCAAGAATGTATTGAACTGACTTTAAAATAATCAACTGAATATATTAATTTTTCTTCTGCTCAATTATTTAATACTAAATCAATGAATTTCTCATATTATCATTAAAAATTTGCAAAATCATTTTCATTGTCAAATTCAAATGGATTGTTAAATTTGACTACAAATTCATGTAAAATACAGCCTCTATTGTTGTCAATGGTTCGTTTTTTATTACAATATATTTTAAAATTATACAATATTCAAATACTGTTCGAACTTCACATTGTATTGCATGCCAATCTATTAATGAAATTTTTTTGGTTTGAATTAAGGGTCAAGGACGCAAAATTTGTTTAGATAAGTGTATGCTTGTGAACAGTAAGTAATAATTTCGAGTTTATTTACAGGCAATCAATATGATTTGACCCTGATACTTATGCCGTCTCTATTCCGTAAATTAACGAAGCAAGCTTCAAAATCGTCAACAGGCATCGCTTGGGTACCGTCAGAAAAGGAAATTTAGAGTGCTTTCATCTATCACGTGCAGGTTTGATTTTTCAAAAGGTACAATTAAAATTTGCTTCAAGCAATTATAATTTCGGGTACAAATATTTGTACAGGAAAATGCGATCTCAACAGACTCTTTGCAAAAAGTAAGAGAAGAGTTGCAAGTTCTCTACGCGAGACAAAAATTGATTCTGGCTCCGTACATCGTTGTATTTGGATCAACACTCGCGACCATGTACTCAGCTTGTGTCGTAGTAGGGAACGTCACATATCAAGTTTCAAACAATTCATCGAAAAAGAGGTTTATGGGTTTCATACCCCAAACGTATATTCAGCTGGCACGGTCTTGAAGGATCAATTAAGCAAGTATGAATAAGAAAAAAAGTTATGTGCAATGAAAAATGTTTAGTTCACATTGATTGGCTTATTGAAATTGTATTTCTCAATTTTTTTAAAATTTGCAGCATCGACACATCGTGAGGTGCATAGAGAGCTCGTCGACTGAAGCGCTATACGACACCTGGGCGCTAGAGAGACCTATGCATACCTTGGCGTGCCACAGAACAGCATTCAGGATATGACATCTATAAAGGATACTCTCCGAGTGGTTCCATAGACATAAACGAAAGCATGCACCTTAAGTCTTCTATTCCGCGACTTTACATCTTACGTCGTCAAGGTGGTAGCGGAATACTGAATCTTGAATGTCTTCACAACGTGATTATCCTGGGCACACCACATATAGTCACAAATAGACAAGACTCTCTTCTTAAAATGGTCAGGAAACACGAAGAAGTGGGCAAAGGAGCGTTTCTGTACAAAGCAGCGGAGGAGGCTGCGGAAACACTCGGCGTTGACTTCAATGTTAGGGCTGATCAAAATGCATCAAATCTTATCCATCTCAAGTACTCACTCCTGGAGGCCAAGATTAAGAAAGCACAGGAGAAAAACTTCGGCGAAGAGCTCCTCGACAAGAGGATGCACGGCTTCTTCCATTGAAATGTCGAGGATCAGTCGATCTCGTATGAGCTAACGTTTGCTTTCCTTAAATGTCCCGGATTGAAGTCGGGCACGGAGAGTTTCATTTTTGCATGTACGGTGTCATTTCCACTCTAGCATACCGTCGCCACATTTTAAGCCTAGACCTTCCCGATGATAGCCAAGGAGAAAAAAAAGAAAGAGAGATATAAAGACCTTATAAGGGAGTTGCGATGGTTATACCCGGAATATTCTGTTAAGCTAATCGTCTTGATCATCGGCGCTCTTAAAGGTGCCAAGTTTTCACTGGTTAATAGTCTGAAAAGCATTTCTGCGTGTCAACGAAATGCTGAGACACTTGCAGGGAAAATGCAGAAAGCGGTCGTCCTTGGGTTGCTCCGTGTCCTCAGGGCGCGCGAGAACTGAAGATAGTATAGTTGTACATTTATATAATTTTAAACACGAATGAAATGGCATACGTTATTTCCATATGCTGGAAACGATGGAAACGTTACCCAGCAATCGCGTTTTGACATTAATTTGTTTTCCTTTAATCGAGGTTCTGTTAAAAATGTACTGAAAATTGTAGATATTATATTGTTATCAATTTTTCTATATTTACCAACAGAATGAATGAAAAGGGATAAACTGAGGATTAGAGTGCCAGCGACGCTCTTCATTTTCTATTGTAGTAGATTCGATAGACGTTAACTTGGTAATTAATGAAATTTCTACAAGATGATTCTAGAAATATTCTAGCAGACTCTTTATGTTCCACGTAGCTAATTTTTATGTGTTGACGCTATCTCACTCGAGCTTCTAAATCAGAGCCTCGGTTATCAAGAAATATAGTTTCATACAGATTTCCTGTTATATTTCGTCGTATACCTATATGTCGCAGAACAAATGACATCATACGAAAAAGTATGTCAAGATATGCAGACAGTTTAAACAGTGATTCGAGAAAAGCAGATCTGAATTGGTCCAATGTTACGTCTGCCAAGGTTTTAATTACTGTACATATTCGTATGATGGATTATTGTGAGGGGAGATTGTTAAGTATATTTTTGGGGATGAAACAGTACGTTTATTAATCATTTTTCTCTATCAAAGAAATTGATAGCATTATCATTACTATTCTTTGACCAAAATCTTAATAGACATAATTTTTCAAAAAGTTTACATACGGCACGCAAACATTGACTATAAGCTTCATCAGTGAACCGAAAGTTGTCGACATAATTTTTCACGGAATTAAAATTAAAATCTTGTATGTTTCAGTTTAACGTAAAAATATTTTTTCACCGCATTCAATCTGGAAGTTTGACTTTCGAGGTATGTACAGCGCTTCGAAAGCGACCAATTTCAGGCCTGTTTATTTTCTTCCTGCTATGCCATCACTTTTCCTCCCTCGAGAAGGAAGCGAATTTACGTTCTTCTTCCGTGATTTTGTCCAATGGACGACAACTTTGAGTTCAGCAACGCGAACTATTCCGCATGGATTAAATATAACTGTTATCAGGAGTTATCGACAAATCATCACAAATTACCACAAATTTCCGCAAATTTTACACATTTTCATTAATTTCATTAATTTCCATAAACCTATTAAACATCCACAAATTTTCTAAGTTATCGTAATTTAGTTTGTTATTGTATCTGTATGTTTTGAGGTACCATTTTGTACTTTAAACATCGACGTTTGAACATTCATTTTTTCCGTGTGATTTTCTTCCTGTCATTTTTTCGCGATCACAGAGACACAATGTAGAAGGGGGCTTACAAAATTAGAAAGCTACCTCAAGAATATTCTTTTTAATAAATGATTTTCGAAATTTTTCAATTGTGGAAAATTTCAATTTAAAGTTATTAAATAGCGGAATAGTCCAATTTTAAATATGTATCAGTAGCAAGTTCGTAATTTTGAATGTTTAATTTGTTTTTATTATTTTGAGTTGGCTGAAATGTTCTTCCTATCTGGCGAGCTGGCGTGGGGTGGTACTCCACCCATGCCTTTACATCTGAGACGGCGACCCCTGCACCGATTTCAAATAGGGATAGGAAGGCAATCCACGGTCGACGAACCAACAAAATTTCCGGGCATATATGTCTGGATGGGAGTCCCTTTCATTCAAGAATGCCAGGGAAACCAGGACTTGTAGAGGACTCTGAAGCGGAAATCGGTCATCGCGGCGACGTCTGGCGGCGCGCCAGAACACTGACAGAGGGTCTCTCACTCCCACCCAAGAACCATGCGCACGGCGCGGCGTTCCGATTCTCTTCTGGCAAGACGGAAGCAGCCACTCCTTATTTTTTTGTTGCTTTATGTTCGGACCGTGTGGTCGTTTTTTTCACGCTACCAAATTAAAAACTTGAAAGGGACACCAGTTTTGGAAAATGTCTACTGGAAGTAGACGTTCTTGGAGGGGAGGAGGAGGCTGTCAGGTCAGTGATCCTTTTATTCACCTTGCTTGACTCGACTTGTGTAATACTTGTAGGGCCTCGCCCTTACTTAGAATTATTAAATTTGGGGTTCGCTGATTAGCGACAGTGAATTTTATTCAAGTGGCGGTGAGAAATCTCACCGAATGCCTGTACTATTCTAATTCTAATCACATTAATTATAATTTTTCTTGTGAAACTTGGAGTTATTCATGACTTGCCCTCAGAAATAATTTTGGGACACTTAGTCCAAAATAATAGAATTTAAATTTCAAATAATATAAAAAGCTAAAATTAGGGTTATAGTATGTATGTCTACATGAAGCTCAAATTCGTTAGCCAGCCATTTTGGATGAAAATTCAAAAAGTTAGAGCATTTTAAAAATGTTTCAGACCATTGTTTTTTAGAATTTTAAAATTCTATGCCCGGTGTTCGTAATACTCTAAAAGACAAACAATTTATCCCCATGACTTTTTTTGATGAAAAACCAATTATTAGAGTTATAGAATTTACAAAATTCAAACAATCAAACGAAAATGAAAATTTTAAGCCAACAAAAATTAGTCTCCTTCCTGAAATATACAAAATCAAACCCTTACCATGTTTATATCCTTTATTATTTAGAAAATTTGATCAAAAAAGTAGAAAAATTAGATAGAAATCGACTAGAATAGCAATGAACTATAACATTTTATTTTTAAAAACATTGGTTTTTATCTATAAAATTGAATAAACATAAACTTTTGGGATTGATGGCACGTAACTTCATATAAATAAGAAATCATTTGAATGTTCTAGCTGTGCAAACATTATTTTCAATATCAAGCATTCCTGTCTTTTAAGCAAGCATTATGAGCCGGAAAATAAGTACTTCGTTATTCTATGAATAAGATTAGCTAAGTGTTCATATTTAAAATATATATTACCAACATGAGCACTGTTTATTCTTTCCCATTAAAAGTCTTCCTGTTTTATAATATATTCAATATTATAATAAGTTATCCAATTGTTACAAAAAAATGTAGTTTAGTGCACCTTTCTGACTTTATGTTCCCCTAAAGGAAAGACTCTACTGATTCGACACCCCAGCGGCTGCGCCCGTCTTTCAAAATATAAGTACTAGTATCCACCTAAAATATTTTTTTAAATTTAATTTCCTTTTGAATTTTTGTGTAGTACAAAGGAAAATCGCAGCAAAACCCGCGTAAAGCACTTCATATTATTAGTTCCTGCAAAGCCATTCTACGGATCCACCGAGACTCGAACTCGCGTCCTGTCGCTGCTGAGGTTTAGGAGAAAGCGTGCTAACCACTAGAACACAGATGCGGGTTTGAAATGATTAATTCTACTTATCAGCGTCCTCCTGATGGTCCTCCTGCATGACTCTGGTATGCCTCATTATATTCTTGATCGTAGTATTCCTTGACTGTTCGCTTGATGGCGACGGAAGTGTGCAACCGCATAAGCCTCATCATGCGCGCGAACAAGTGAAAAACTACGACCTACGTCCAATTTCATTAATTCACCACACGGAGAAAAATGGAAGGTCAGTTTGGCCATCTAGATGTGCAGACAGATTATATTGCAAGGTCAACTATTTTTTTTTTCTTACGAGGGCTGGTGGAAAATGTTCAAGAACACACCGTCAAGGGTCCGCACTTCACGGTAGTGTGGGGATTTTAGTCGCACTACTACAATTAATCTGACATATATAATATTCAATTATACATTGCGTATAATTATATATTATACAAAAATCAATTTTTGTCATTATAATAGTGCCACCAAGGGTCCCAATAAGAACCACCGCCCTTTCTCCTTGGCATGATTCCCCCCGGAACCGCTTTCGCATTACTTCAGGGGGTGCCATTTCTTTGCCTACTAGGGCTTCTGCTGGATTTCTTTTCTTTGGCACCTTGTCCCAACCAGGATTTACGTATCGTCCTCAGTATGTGCAGTGATGCCGCACATCAGGCTCGTCGGCTTTGGACATCCTGCATGGGGGTGATAGGTTGGACTGCCTCTGTCTCCTGTTAGTTTCTTCCTTCTGTAATATTTCACTTCATGGCCCAACCATGATGTTACTCATCATCCTCATCAGCACGGCAATGTCGTGCAACGGGCTCGTCGGCCTTCGAACATCCTGCTTTGGTATGATTAGATCTACCTGGTACACCTTCCTCCTCCCAACTGCACGCATCGTCCTCATCAGCGGAGCAAGTCTCACGCATCGGGCTCGTCGGCCTTCGGCAGCTTAGGGTTTCGGTGCTTTCTTTCTTTCACAGTATACTTGTCCTTCCCTAGTCTTCAAGTTGCCGTTCTTCCTTCCTTGTACGTAGGATGGTCTCGATATAGGTGGATACCCTGTCCCACGATTCCTCGCTTTCGAGCATCATCCCCACAATATTCTCCGGCGTCATGTTTTCAAAATTGCTTTCTAGCCTGTGTTTGAGTTCGGCCCATCGATCTGACTCGAAAAAAGTGTGGTTCGCATCGTCGGTATTCGCTTCGCAATACCCACACTTGGGACTACTGACTTTCCCCCTCTTGTAGAGATACGAGCGAAAGTATTCATGCCCCGAGAGGAACTGCGTCATGTGGTAGTTAGTTTCTCCATGTTTTCGGTCCAACCATGTGTAAACCTGTGGAATTAACCTCGCGGTCAATCTTCCTCCGTGATCACTGATCCAGCGTGAAACACTTCTTACTTCTCTTGGGCCAGAAGATCGATCGGTATCGTTCCCGCAATTACAAGAATTGCTGGTTCTGATACCGTACGATAGAAGCACGCGATTCTGAGCGCGCCTCTTTGCTGCACCACTGCCAAACGTCTCCGGTAGGTCTTCTTTCTTAATTAATCGGCCCATATTTCGGCTCTATAGAGCATTATCAACTGGACCACTGACATCAGCAGTCGGCGCTTGCTGGGTCTCGGGCCACTCACGTTGACCATAAGTCTACTGAGTGCCGCTGTGACTCCTGCTGCCTTATCTGCTGCCCGTTTTATGTGATCGAAGAAGGAGGTCCTACTATCCATCCAGATGCCCAGATGTTTATTGGCCGCCTTCGCTGTGACCACTGTCGATCCTACCTCCATAGGCATCTGCAGGGGGATATACTTCTTTGTGACCATAACTAGCTCGGTTTTTTTCGTAGCCAGGTCTAGCCCGTGGTCGTGCATCCATCTGCTTGCTCTTCTCATCACCTCGTTCAGCTTCCATTGCAGCATGTCTATCCTCAAGATGTCATCATAGGAAATGTTCCATAGATCGGGGCCGAGGATTGAGCCCTGGGAAGCTTCGGCTGTTATTTTCTTCTTCTTTGGGCCCTCTGCGGTGTCGTATATTAAGATCCTATCAGAGAGATAGTCTCTCAATACACGCATGAGGTACTCTGGTGTTTGAAATCCCTCCAATGCTTTAATTATGTCGGCCTACCTAGCCGAGTTAAAAGCGTTTCTTACATCTAGTGTTGCCAGTAAAACGACTTTTCTGATGTAGCGGCTTTCTTCTTCAACACTAGCAATGGTATCTACCACTTCTCGGA
This sequence comes from Andricus curvator, assembly GCA_932195095.1. NCBI lineage: Eukaryota > Metazoa > Arthropoda > Insecta > Hymenoptera > Cynipidae > Andricus > Andricus curvator. The sequence goes on from CAKNYM010051285.1 coordinate 319,662, forward strand.
CTACGTCTATTGTGGAGCGTCCCTTCCTGAAGCCATACTGTCTCTCGGCAAGCTCTCCCGCCAATTGGACACCCGTCAGCAGGCGAGGCTTCAACATTTTCTCCAGTAGATTCCCAGTGGTATTCAGCATGCAGAGTGGTATGTACGCTGATGTTGAATTAAGATCTTAGTTCCCTTTACTAATCAGCACTAGTCGTTGCTCTTTCCACTGTTTATAGAATATCCCAGCTTTCAAGCATCCATTCATCATATTCAGTAGCATCTGCGGGCAAACGCGTGCCACTGCTTTTAGGACCTCTGTCGGTATTCCGTCAGGTCCGGGAGCTTTTTTATTCTGCAGAGAGGTCACAGCTGTTAATAATTCCTCCTCGCTAAAGAGTGGAAACTCCCCTACAGGGGTTCTGCAGCAATCCTTCTCTCTTTCCGGATGCGTCAGGAAGAGTACATTCATGATGTGCCCCATGGATTCCGCTCCCATTGATCCACTCGCTGAGAGGGCCCCGAGTTTTCGGGTTACTATTTTGTAACCCAATCCCCAAGGATTATCGTCCACCTCCCGACGCAGCTTACACCAGCTCTGTCGTTTACTTCTTTTAATGGCCTGGCCCAGTTCCTTCTTGGCTTTTTTATATTCCTGAACTCCTCTTCTCTTTTTTCTGGTGGCTGTCCACCTGCGTTTTAAACACTCCCTTCGAAGTTCGGCTATTTCTTCATTCCACCAGTAAACGGCATCCCTATTTTTGTGCCTCTTCTTCCGAGGCATCGAAGCTTCACAGGCCTGGTTTATAATCTGCATGATGGCTTCCACAAGTGCTTCTGCCCCCATGCTGTATCTGTCCAGTAATCTGTTATACCCCCTGGTTACCGTCATTGATAGTTTTTCCACATCCATTCTTGAAGCATTCCAACCCCTATGCTTGTTTGGCTGTGTTCTGACTCCTAGGCTTTCTCTGATAGTAAACTGTATATACTGGTGATCGCTTCCATTATAGTCTTCCAAGATCTCCCAGTTTACTAGCAAAGAAGCGACTCCTTCGGAAGCTAGAGTGATATCCGGGATCGTGCCAAGGTTGCCGGCTCTCCTGAAAGTTTGCGTTTTGCCGGAATTCATAACGAGCAGGCCCCGTCTCGCGGCCATCTCCAAGATGCGCCCCCCCCCCCTCGAGTCTGTTCTGTTCCCCATTCACCTGCCCTTGCGTTGAGGTCTCAAGCCGTTACAACTTCTCCCTCAGCTTCCTGTAAGGTGTCCTCCAGCATACCAAGTTTTGCTTGAAAATCCTGGATGCCCCCGTTCGGAGTGAGGTAGCAGCTTACATAAGTCACTACTTAGCTCATGACCCAGACATAGCCGTCTCCAGAACCATGGCTTTGAATCAGGAGTCCCCTTGAGTATCGCACCCATATGGCTGCAGTACCAAGGTTATCCGAGAACCATGTTGCAGTGTCTAAAGTGTTGCAGTACCTAAAGACAAAGCATGCTCCCGTTCCTGGTATGTGCTTTCGAAACCTTTGCGTCTTCTGCTATTGCGCCTAGGTCCCTCTGAAGTGCGTCCTCCACATCCTCCCTCATGGTCACGCTGTCGATGTCCAGAATCTCTAGTTTGACAGTGCGAACCAGATTCCTCACGGTTCCCATGTCCCCCAGATTCTTCTGTAGAGGTTCTCCAAAGGCTTTGACGACCTTCATCTCCTTTCCCAGCTCTAACAGGACCTCTCCGTTTCTGGTTCGGCGGATTGATCTAATGCAGGTCTCTGTATCTTCTGGTTTCAGCTTTGACTTGATATCTCCCAGTACCTCTGCTTATGACTTCCCATCCGCTGGCTTTATCAACACAGCTTCGGGGCGTTGCTTCCTGGCCGGTCTTCGTTTGCGCTTCTCTTTTGAGGCCGCATCATGTGCCTTTACCTCTCTATTTACTGTCTTTTTGGAGGTCTCACCTCCTCTTGGTTGGTTATTTGTTCTCTTGGCCTTCGTGCCCTTGACCAAATTCCAACTCTGGGGAGCTGTATCCTCTTCTTTCTTCTTCTTCTCTAGCGGAGTAGCTGTCTGGTTTTCTGCCGGGCTTGATGCTGCTCTCTTATTCTTTGTCATTGCAGCCGGCGTGCTCATACCCCTACTGGGGCTTGCCTCAGCCGTCCTCAGGAGGCCAACGAGACCATCTATTTTGGAATTCTGTGTCTTTCGTTGCCACTTCGGCTTTACAGTCATTTCCTTCATGTTTAAAATTCCGGTTTTGACTGTCATGTAGACTGTCGTCTACATTCTTCTGTAGGACAATCGAGCCCTTTGTGGCCTCTGTTCCAGATACTATGACGGGTTCGGATCTCTCAATGCTTCTCTTGAGAGTTGTTGCCATGTCTGCTGCGCTCGTGTCTTGTTTCGTAAAATCTGATTGGGTTTATGTAAGATTCTCCATTAAAATTCGCCAGCTCATGGTGCGTGAAGGGGCGGGCCCCACCATGAAGCTGGGAACGGATATACCCTCGGACCTAAGTCCTACCCCAGTTCCCTGGGGCCCAGCCTTCGTTTAACCAGTCCCGGAAAACACGGACGGAAAACATTCGCCCGGAGCACTGCAGATTCCGACCTCTGCAGTCACCACGCACTCCCTGATCAAGGCCCGAAGGGGCTGGCTTCTGATGCCTACTGCGGCTGTCACCTCGGCAGTGCAAGCACACATCAGCCCCTCGTCACGTCAGCAGGCTAGGCAGGCGTGGTTCGGAGCACTCCCAGTGGGCCACAGCAGGAAACAATCGTGGTTTTTTCTCGGTGTATCCTTCACCCAGTGTGTTTGGTCCGCGGGGCCTATTTTATTTCAGCCCTACCCTCTGTTTCCAGCAAGCATTCCCCTATCCACCACCTGGGGACGCGCCAAGTAGGGGTAACACCTCCCCTTCCCCGCAGACAACTGCGGAGGTCCTTGGTTGTTAAAGTCGATTTCCGGAATGGCCTTCAAAACTTTTTTGGAGTCGGCTTGTATAGTATCTCTTCAATCCAGTCAAAACGATTTCCCCTAACCGTGTTTTTAGTTTCAGGAATACCCAAAAGTCAGACGGAGCTGAATCAGGCGAATAGGACGGTTGCGGAACGATATGAGTCGAATTTTTGGCCAAGTAGTCTCGAGCCAGAATTATGTGAAGAAAACTCTTAGTTTTTGGATCACAATCAGGCACCTTCTCGCACTGCCGGAATCCCACTGAGTGAACCAGTGAATTCACACTAATTGTCAGTGACACACTTCTGGGTGTTTCAACCAGTGAAGTTACATTGGAAATCAGTGAGATTTCACTGGTTCATTTTAAGAGAGTGGATTCAGTAGAACTGTTATCAAGAGTTAACGGTAAACTATCACAAATTGATACTTATTAAAAATATACTTATTCAAAATCTACAAATTTTAGAAATAATGGTAATTTAGTTTGTTATTATATCTGTATGTTTGGAGTTACCATTCTGTACTTCAAACTTGGACGTTTGAACATCAATTTTTCTCCGTGTTATTTTTTTCCTATCATTTTCTTGTGATCACAGAGACACAATGTGGAAAGGAGCTTAGAAAATTAGAGAGCTACTTCAAGAATACTCAGTAATCTTGCAAGGTTTAAAAATTTTGTTGGCAAATCTTCTACATTCTTTTTTAAAATTGCAGATAACCATATAAAATGTTTTGAAATTTTTTTCAATTTTCTCTCAAATTTCATTTTCCAAAATAAAAAATCATTTGAAAATTTCCCAAAAATCTTCTTCCAAATCATTTGAAATTTTCTTAGTCGCTATCTCGCTCGAGATTCTGAATTCTTCCTCGTAAAGATCTTGTAGAAGTAACAAAAATGCTATTATTATCAAATATAGCTAATTTAGCTTAATTTAATTTAATATCTAATTTCTATCATTTTATTTTTTTTATTTAATTTTTGTTAGTGCAATCCCAGTGAAGAAAAATTACTAAATGAGACGAATTAAGAAAAATACGCCTGAAGCCCGCCTCAATCTCCCTCCATGTTAAACACGATATGAAGCTGTGTATTAATTCGCATAAATTCCCAGCAAAGACAGTGTAATTAGTCAGATGCTGCATAATTTTTTGGCGGGGAATCTTGGTGGAGATGCCGGCGGGATCTACAGCGAGAATGCTCGAAAAGAGTATTCCACACAGGATCCTGGCGGGATCTTTACGGATAATCTTGCCAGCGTTACAAAACAAGTCCGCCTTCACATTTCCTGCTACGGGAATTGTTAGGGATATCTTGTTGCAGTTAAAATGCAAGACCTCACGCATATTTCCCGCTATGTTAAATATTATTGAAATTTGAATTGGAATATTTATTAATTATAGAAATATGTGTCATTCCACAAGAAAAGGTACCAAGTAGGTCGATAGCAGTTTATGAGATATTTTCGGTTTTGTGAACACAGATCTAAATTATCGTTTTTAGGGTTTTCATAGGAAATTATACTTTAATCTATGCTCTGTCTGTTTGCATTATACTTATGTCCCGGAAGTGACTGAAAGTGGGTCATTTATATATTTTAACTAAAAATTTAACACGTTCCCTTATGGCACTCGCCAAATTTAGATGCGTTCTTCTCGAAAACTTTGTTTTCGAAATTCTAACATAAAAATACCGACAAAAGCGTACCTTTTCATGGAAATTTTGTGGCGATTTAAATTTTTCAATTAAAAACTTAAAAGTGTTATTTCATATTTTAATACTTGAAAGAGACATCCTTGGAACGGGTTTTCGTATGGAGTAAATTACTTTATAATTGAAACTTTTTTAATGGTCTATAACTTTTGAAAGTTTTTGGTGAGCAATTGATTAATGAAATTAATAAAATGAAATGAATTGCACTTTCAGCTATTTGTATCCAACTGTGCGCGTGCCCAGATGGCATCTGTACAACTGTGCACGTGCATAGTTGTGCGAAAAGTCTTACTTCGGAAAATCAAAAAAATTTTGTAATCATCAAAGTGGTTTGATATCCCACCGGAATCCCGTCGGTTTGTGTTTACTGGGTAATTTATTTGACTGCGGCAGCTCGAATTAATTACAGTGTTAGCGAATTCATTTTAATTCGCGACATTTGAAGTCAAACTCCTATTTGCCTGAATGCGTCAGCGCGAGTACTGTACCAGACTGGTCAATCATTTTTAATTCGGGAACGTGAAAGTCACAATCGAATTGGCCCCAATTCGTGATGGCGAATCTCATCAAGTGTTGATTTATTCAGTTTAATTGGTAATAGGATAACCAACGTGTGGGATATAAAGGAGGTATCGACGTATGCACTTTTTATCAGTTTTTTCTAATTGACTTTTAGCACGCTTTCAAGTAAATTCATATGCATTTAATTCACACACTTCCAATTCATCCCGATGTCCCTCAATTCTTTTTAGCGAATCAGGAAGCAAGATTCGGGCGAATTCAATCCAAGTTATTTTTTGTTACTGGGGAGTTCAGAGAATTCGGGAAATGTAAGGAATTTTAGGAATCAAGAATATTCAGAGTTTATTCTTTGCATCTGCCATTAAGAGTCTTCGTATTCAATAATATATTCAGTATTCGAAAAAGTTTTACAACTGTTTAAAAAAAATTCACTTTAGTATACCTTCTTGACTTTATATTTCCCTACAGGAAAGATTGCTGATTCTACACAATAGCGGCTGCGCCCGTCTTTCAAAATATCAGTACTAGTTTTCACCTACAATATTTGTTTTAAAATTAATTTCCTAAATTTGAATTTTCTGCAATACACAAGGAAAATCGCAGTAAAACACGTGTATAGCACTTCTTATTATTAGTTCTTGCAAAGCCAGTCTACGGATCAACCGAGACTCGAACTCACGTCCTGTCGGCGCTGAAGTTTAGGGGAAAGCGCACTAACCACTAGATCACAGATGCCAATTTGAAATTACTAATTGCACTTTTCAGCGTTCTCCTGATGGTCCTCCTGCATAACTTCGGTATGCCTTATAATATTCTTGAAGGTAGTATGTAATTCTTGACTGATTTCGCATCACTCTCCTCGGGAAATAAATCTATTCTAAAAGTTCCTTCGTAATTCCTTGTTTTAGTGTATGCTACTTTGCTTGCTTCATTGTGTGCTTCTGAGTTTACTTGTTGGTAAGGGGAGTGTACAAGAGCATGAGCCTTATCATGCTCGCGAACAAGTTGCAAAAAACAATACACACCCAGTATCTGTACTTCACCCAAGGACAGCGGGTACCACTTGTGAGTTTTTCTGTTAAATATGGCATAAAGTAATGGTTGGCCAAATAAAAGACTTAGTGGTTTGATTTTATCTCCCTGCTCGTATCCAACGATGAAATCACCCCTTTTCAAGTAATTTTTAGGATTTCCCCTCATCCGGCGACTATTGAGTGTTGTGAAATTAGGGATGGATTGAGAACATATAACAAATAATTCCTCGATAGGAGGAAAATGGACACCGGCGGATTTAGGAAATAATTCGATTAAAGTAGTATGTTCTGGGCGATCAGGGTTTGAACTTATTAGATCTGTAAGAAAAAATAGAAATAGGTTAATTTAAATATTTATGATGGATGTAATATGCATTCTGGCATATGCTAGAATTTCTTACACTTAGTGCAGCTTGTGCAACCCGATTTTCCAAGGACCAATGACTATTGATTTCGCTATTCAAGCTTATGTTGGTGGTGCAGCAGAACACATTAAAATAGATTTTTTTTTTACAAATCCGTTACAGAAATTTGATTTTTGGTAGCTTAGATTGCCAAAAAGGAGATTCGGGGTTTGTGCAAAAGCTACACCAAGTATAAAAGTAGCGTGAAGAGTGGAAAATGCTATTAGAAGGAATAAATAGGGAAAATAAATGACAAGAGCAATGATTTCCTTAGTTTCGAAATTTTTTGTTTAAGACCTCGTTTTGTTACAATATACTGTCAAAACATAATGTTATTTTTTACAATAAATGATTCTGCTTTTTACATTCTCAGTCATGAGAGTGTAATGTAATCGTCCAAATTTTCGATCTCTAGTTTTCTGATGAATAAGTCAAATCTAATTTCAAATCAAAATTTTCACTAGACAGTAAATATCTTTCTAAACTATCTCAATGCCATTTTCCTTTTAGAACAAAATTCGAGAAGTTAGATCATTTTCAAAATTATGCAATTTTTGTTTTTAAGGGATCCATAAATTTTAATCGTGATTTTTAGTAGATTCCGACTGAATTCACAAATTATTTTTATGATATTTTTCAATTGGACACATATTTACAATGTTCTAGATATTTAATAATCAAGTAGATTAGCTATATTATTGGATCGTCAAAATCAAAATAAAGGTCACCATTGAATTCCTCGTTGAAAGTTACTTCAAGAATGACCTCGACCTGCGAACTATTGAGTATCTCGAAGTTATTTGGGCAATGTTTATGAAAAAAGGTAGTGAACCTCAATTCATTTTAATAAAAAATGTCAATCTTCGGTTTAAAATTAATTCTTTACTATGAGATTTTTCGTTAATATTGAATTGAAATTCAAATTTCTTCCCAATAGTTCAAAATTGGTGGCGCTGTCGTAGCTACCCAACAGGCGTATTTTTTAAATTCAGATGGAAATGTTACCCAGCAACCGCCATTTGATATTAATTTGTTTTGTGGTAATCGAGCTTCTATTAAAAATGTATTTAAAATTATAGATATTATATTGTTATCAATTATTAAATATTTACCAATAGAATGAAGGAAAAAGGATAAACTGAAGAATAGAGTGCCAGCGGTGAAATTCATTTTCTATTTTTGTGGATTCGATAGACGTTATCTTGGTAATTAATGAATTTTTAACGAGATGATCTAGACGCTATGTCACTCGAGCTTATAAATCAAAGCCTCGGTTATTACAAAATATAGTTTCAAACCGTTTTTCTGTTATATTTCGTCGAATACCTATATGTCGCAGAACAAATTACATTAAAAAAAAGTATATCAAGATATGCTCACAGTTTAAACAGTGATTCGAGCAAAACAGATCGGTATTGGTCCAATGTTATCTCTGCCAAGGTTTTAATGACTGTAAATATTGAATGATGTATTATTGTGGGGGGCGATTGCCAAATGTATATTTTAGAGATGAAGCAGCACGTTTATAAATAATTTTACTCTATTGTCAAATGGTCGATAGAGGTATGGAATTGTACTGCAATACTACTTTAATATCTTGGATGTTTCGAAATTTAATTAAAATCCCCTGAGATCATGAAAAATTCGTGAAAATACTTTGGTATTTCTTAAAATCCTTTAAAATCATTTGAAATCCTGTACTTTTTTTTTTATTTCGAAATTTCTTGAAATCCCGAATAAATAGTGTAAGGTGAAATAGATTAAGTATGCAAATATATATATTTTTTCGTATTGAAGCATGAACTTCTGTTGGTAGTCAAGGCCATAGCCAGAAAAATGTTTGAGTTGATAGCGGGGGGATTCGTAGCACACACACATTCGGCAAAGTACATGTATATTACGTATATGTTTCCAAAATTTCGGGGGAAGGGTCAAGCTCTATTTCCCAGTTCTATACACTTTTTTAAAGAAATATCTTCAGTCTTAAATAAATCCACATATTTGCACAAAGAAGATAGTAGTTTTCCACTATCGAATTTCTAAATATAAAAAATAATCGAATTAGTAATTGTCTACTAAAATTTATTGGCTAGAATTTCTCTAATTGAACTAGTAGAATTTCATTGTAGTTAATGCGAGGGGCTACTCACCGAGAAATCTCAGATTGCTGCACGGGACATCTTAAGAGAACTCTTGGAGGAAATCTTGGAAATCTCAGCAATCTAGCATCCATGTAGAAATCTTGGAAATCTGTGGCGTTGATTTTAAATCCCATGTTTTTCACGCTAGTATTCAGTTTGCTCAACATTCTCTGTAGCTTTCGATCTACTCTGCCATAACAACCATTTCATCTGAAAACGCTAACCCACGCACCTTCACTGTCCTGAGATCCACACACCGCTTTTTCCAGGTCAAAAAATGCACAGAAAACTTTTTGTTTACCCTCACACTTTATTCTGTGATCTGTCTCAAACTAAATATTTGATCCGCGCAGGATCTTCCTCGCATAAGCCTACATTGGACTTCCCAGATATTCTCTTCTGTCATTTTCATCACCTCATTAATAAGTATTTTTGAAAATATTTTGCTTACAATACTTATTAAGCTGATAGCTCTGTATTTATTACTGTTTCCTTTATTTCCCTTCCCTTTTTGTATATTGGAACGATAATCGCCTCTGTCCATTCATTCGGAACTTCTCCCATCTGGGTACATAAATTTATCAACTCGCAAACCCCGTGAGGTATGTAGCAGAGATTCTCTCAACCTGGTTTTCGAACGTTCCTTTCTTGTTATCCTTGCGTATTTGCCAAAATAATAATAATTTCTTATTTCCATCGAAAGCGTTTTGCATTTTCTTCTCTTCTTCTGCTTTGGTTTTACCCTTGCTTTCTTTAACTAGTATTTTTACTTTCCTCTTCTTGTACCTACAATAATTTTCTGGTTTAATTCTATCGTCATAGCCAAGACCGGTGATATTTAACTTTCTTAGATACGCTTGTTTCTTTTCGCTAACGGCTACGCGGATTTCAGCAGTCCACCAAGCATCCCCAGTCATCAGTCCACCAAGCATCCCCAGTCATTTTTCCTAAAACAACAGGCTCACCCACTTTTGTTAAACTGCTAATAATGATTTCCCGGAACATCCTACATGCGCCCTCTTTATCTTTATTGTGTACTAGCATCTCTCAAGTTGTTCTATCTAGATGTTCATCTTAACTGTAAGTTCTAATCGCTTTTCTGGTTCCTGTCAATTCTCTATTTTAATTCGCGTCTGTTTCGTTTTTTAAATTTTCCTTCTTCTCCATCCTTGACCTAAGGTAATTTTTGAAACTCAGAGGTAATTATCCGTTCCACATTCAGAACCTCTTGTTACCGTTGTATTTCTCACAAGCTCACTCAGTCTCTCATCTGCAATAACACAGGCAATCATACTGTGGCTATCGCCTCTGCACCAGGTGTACACGTGGATCATATCATGCCTAAACTAACCAATCTGTTTCCGTTAAAATTTGGTTTTGGATCTTCAGAATTACCTAGCACCCTCTCCGTATTTTCGCGTGGAACTCTAACCCACCCATTCTTGTCTCCTAGTAGAATGATTCTTTCTCCATAATCACAAGTGCCTATAGTATCATACCAGGTGTCCCATAAAGCGTTTTTACCTCACTCCTTTCATCATCTACTAGGGCGAAACACGCTATGATAAATGGTCTTCTAATTCCCACTTTCATTTTAACTCCCAACAATCTGGGAGATACAAATTTATTCCCCATGACATACTGTTTTTCTCTCTCAGGCATAATCAGACCGACTCCTTGGCAAGCATGTGATTTTTCGTCTACTCATGACCATAGCGCAAGACCGTGTTTTAAATCCCCATTTATATTATTCTACTCTTGCAACTTTTTTTGTTTGTTGTAGGTACCACATAAAATATCTAGCTTCCTTACGTGCATTGTTTCTAGTAACTGCCTTTTCTTAAAATCATTCACCCCCTCTAGCATTTCAAACACTCAGTTTTCATTCATCGTCTGAAACTTTACAGGATGTATGCCTTTCGTCAACCAAAGTTTCAATCCATTCCAAGGCTACTACATTGTTTGTATTATTCATTGTTTAAAGTATATGTCCAACTACCATCACAATATGCTGGAAATATTTGGTATTTCTCAGACGTACGCGTATAGAAAGAAACTGAGAGGGTTTTGAGTCAATTTTCGAGAGGATGACGTCCCTGAGAGTCTCTTCAAAAGTGACCGATTTCGAAGATGCCATGTTTTTTCTTTTATCTTTTTTGTTTTGTTTAAATTGGACCAGCTGCTTTATAGGAGCCTACTCTCTGCCTATTGTATTACTTCTTCGAAGCTATTTCGTACATCTAAAAATTCTTCTTCATTTTAGTTAAAAATCAAAATTTGAGCTTCCAGGAAAAAGAATTTCAAATCGAGTCAGAGTTCAAGTGAATTTAAATCAATCAAATACTTTCCTTAATTTTACATAAAAATGAAAGATTATCTTAAAGTCCGTTGAAAATATTAACATCTCTTAAATCTCGTGAAATCCCTAGAAATCTTCGCAAATTTCCAAGATACACTATATTCTTTAAAATCCTTTCAAAATTCCAGAATCTCCTAAATCTTGAGAAATCCCTAGAAATCTTTTGAAATCACGTATAACATCTTGAAATATTTAGTACCTTCTAAAATTCCATTAAAAAAGTTAAAAAGAATTTTTCAAGTGCATTGAGATCGTCAAAAGCTCTCTTTAAATCTTTAGAAATATCGTAAATCCTTTGAAGTAATTGGAGGTCCTACAAACTATCTTAACTCTAGTTAAAATTCTTTAAAATCCCCGAAAATCCCCGGAAATATAGGAAAATCCTTCAAATCCTACCAAATTCCTTGAAATACCTTAAAATCCTTTGAAAATTTATTTTATTTTATCTATTTTTCAAGTTAAATTAAGTTAAAAATTAAAAAGAGTGGAATACGTCCCAAAAAGACGAATTTTCAACAAAATCGTCGAATCTTCAATCAAAACAGATCATTTTCAACTAAACAGTTGCATTTTTAACTGAAAAATATGACATTTCTACCCTAAAAGATGAATTTTTAAACCAAAACGACGATTTTTTAACAAATTTGGTTGAAAAATAATTTTTTTAAATAAAAAAGAAATTTGAAGTTGTAACACTAATCATAGACAAAAATTGTTTATTCCTTTGAAAGCTTGCAAAATTCTGAACGAGCTTCAAGATTTTATATTTAAAATCTTCAAAGTCTGCATTTTGTTTTAAATTTGTTGATATCTTTTCAAAATTAAAATTATTTTTGTATCTTTTGAAAATTCGAACTATCTCTTGAACTAACACAAAATTTGTCTAAAAGTTGTAATCTTGCAAAAATTTTTTTCCAAATAAAAAATCATTTAAAATTTTCCTAGGAATCGTAAGAAAAAATTTGTATTCGGTTAAAACCTTTAAAAATTCTTAACAGGCTTCCTTTTTCGAAATTTTCAAAATCTACATTTAAAAAAAATTGAAATCTCTACAACTTTTAAGGGGGTCTTCTAATTTCGAGGTTAAAAAAAAACGATTTTTTTGCATGTTTCGAATCTAGAAGTTATTAGAAACGTGCCCTGGCATAGCCAATTATATCATAAGTTCCTCTAATCATGTGTTATTTCATCATTTATTTTTAAACGCGTTTCCCCGAAGGTCGTGTTTAAAAAAAATTTTGGTAAGACTTCGACTAGAAACATTTGGAATATCGGGTCACTTTTTAAAAATTGTTCAGCAGACATGTCGCTACGTCAGGACACAAGCTTTTTTTAAAATATTTTTTTAAATACTTTTTACAGCCTTACTCAAATTTTTTCTAAAATTTTGTAATCTTGCAAAATTGCACAATTTTTTTTGGAAATATGGACATATTCCACGTAGACCGTGTAGACCACGTAGACCCTAGTCGCTATCTCGCTCGACCTTCTAAACTCTTCCTCAGAAGAGATCTTATAGGATTAATAAAAATGCTTTTATTACAAAATATAGTTTCATACAGATTTTCTTTTGCAGTACGTCGCATAGCTATATGTCGCAGATAAAACTGAATCCTGCAAAAAAGTGTATCAACGCAAAAAAAACTAGGGTTTCAGTTTTGTTTGAGGTAATTTTCTTACATACTCATTTTGAACTGCAGTTACGTTCAATCTCTTAACTAATGTTGAAATTGATAGAGATACCTAGCTTCTTAAAATAATGTAATATAATCTTAATATTTCAACTGTATATTATAAAATTTCAAATAGACCCGCGCTTTTCAGTACATGCGCAGTTGAAAACGCTGGGTTCTCAACATAACCTTGAAAACTTTCACATCACACATGCACTATCTTCCTTTCAAGAATTACTAATCTCTATAATTTTAGTTTCTTTATTAAATTGTTCCTAGTACAATCCAAGTAAAAACAAACTACAAAATGGGATGAATAGAGAAAAGTCGCCTAAATCTCGCTTAATGACAAACACGATATAAAGCAGTTTATGTATGTATACCATTAAGCCATTTCCCTTTCAGGGTAGGCGTGACACTACCCGATTCGGGTAGTGTTTCTAGGTGGATAGTTTTTCTTGTAGTTATAAATAACTACAAGTTTGGGCTCACCACACACACATTATGGAATTCGTATAAATTCAGATATAACTAATTCAATCTTGAAATCTGCTATTTGCCCAAATTCGGAGAACACTTGTTAGGGAATCTAATTAATTTGAATCCAATTTACTTTAATTCGCGACATCTGAAGTCAAACTCCAATTCGCTTGTATCTGTCAGCGCGAATACTGTTCAATTCTTTCTAATTCGCGAGAGTTGAAGTCATACTCGAATTTGCCCCAATTCGTCATGGCGAATTTCATCAACTGTTGATTTATTCAGTTTAATTCGTAATAGGAGCTGTGCAGCCGAGTTGCGGCCCACGGTCAATTTTCCTGAAGACGAAAATCCGAGTTGCGGCCCGCGCTCGATTCAAGAGACCCGTGCCCCTACAGTTCTCCTTTCCCTTTCTAACATGAGTCACTTAGTTTGCAATTTTCTATAATATATTCCCAAAACTTTTGAATTATTTCATCTCACGGTTGGAGAGCTATGAGATCTTCAAGAAAACAATTTTCTTCATCGGATGAATTTAAAAAAGCTAGACCAAAGAAGTTTTTAAAAAATGATCCTATTTCCGAATTTTCATCTTTGTATTCAATAACCAATCCAAGCTCTTGAATCTTTCTCCACCAACTTTGACCGAAATGAAACCGACAACCTCTTATACTTGAATTTGGAAACACTTTACGTATGGCGGAATGAATGGCAAGTTAGAAGTCTACATAAACTGTTTAAGGATCAAAGACCAAATTATGTTTTTCACATTCTGATATTAAATAAGAAAATGCTGCTGCATACGAATTATTTTGTTTACCAATAAGCATGAAGGAAGCGAGAGGCATGTACAAATTATTATGCAATCCCAAACTTATAAATACTTGACCGAACTGTTTTGGGCAGCTATAGAATGTTCCATCGACAAAAATTGTTGCTAAATTGCAGAAAAAAGTTAGGTTTAAAATGGTTGAGAACATAATGATATTATTTGCTTTGTCATTCACGAGGAAAAAGTTTTCGTTCTTACTTGTTTCAATTTTAATGCTGTTCAGTGAATCGTGAACATCTAACTGATTTCGCAGTAAGGTCGGTACGATAGTTCTTCGCGCATTACCAATATTTTCGCGGATGCAAGTAACATCGTCAACAGTCCGCAGCCCAGTGGGGGATTCGGAAATTAAATTAATTTTAGGAATCCAGAATATTCAGGGGATTCAGAAAAATCAAAGAATTTTAGGAATGAAGAATATTCAAGGATTTCAGAGAAGTCAAGGAATTCACGGATTTTCAGGATTTTAGAGAATTCTGAGATTTGAAGGCATTCGGGGAGTCTATAAATTAGATGTTTTATAATTGGTTTGTTGAAAATTTAATTGTATTGTTGAAAATTCAACTCTTAGGTAAAAATACAATTATTTGGTTAAAAGTACATCTATTTAGTTGTAAATGCTACTTCAAAAGATGAACTAAGTGTATTTTTCAAACATTTATACATCAAAACTGAAGCGTGATTACGTCGTATCTCAAATGTTTATTACTAACATGTACACTGTTTACTCTTTGCCATTAAAGGTCTTCCTGTTTGATAATGTATTTTATATTCTACAACGTTGTACAATTGTCATATACAAATTCACTTTAGTACACTTTTCTGACTTTACATTTTCCCGAAAGAAAGACTCTACTGATTCTACACCCCAGCGACTGCGCCCGTCTTTGAAAATATCAGTACTAGTATTCACCTACAATATTTGTTTTAAAATTAATTTCCTGAATTTGAATTTTTCTGCACTACACAAGGAAAGTCGCAGTGAAAGCCATGTATAGTACTTTTTATTATTAGTTCTCGCAAAGCCAGTCTACGGATCCACCGACAGTCGAACTCACGTCCTGCCGGCGCTGAGGTTAGGGGCAAGCGTGCTAACCACTAGACCAAAGATGCCAATTTGAAATTATTAATTGAACTTGTCAGCGTCCTCCTGATGGTCCTGCTTCATGACTTTGGTATGCATCATTATATTTTTGAAGGTAGTAACTCTTGACTGATTTCTCGTCACTCTCCTCGGGAAATAAATCTACTCTGAAAGTTCCTTCGTAATTTCTTGTTTTAGTGTATGCGACTTTGCTTGCTTCATTGTGTGCTTCTGAGTTTAGTTGTTGGTAAGGGGAGTGTACAAGAGCATGAGCCTTATCATGCTCGCGAACAAGTGACAGAATACGACTCACACCCAATATCTGTAATTCACCAAAAGACAGACTGTACCACTGTTGATTTTCTGTGTCAAAAACGACATATAGATTTGGTTGGCGAAACAAAATACCGAGATTTCTGATAAACTTGTTCTTGTCATATCCAAAGATAAAATTGCCCCTTGTTAAGTAAGTCATAGGATCTATATTTATTCGCTGACCATTGAGTTTTGTGAAATTAGGGATGGATAAGGCACTTTCCTCATCTATTTCATCGATAGGAGGAAAATGGACACCGTTGGAATCAGGAAATAAATCTATTAATTTAGTAGGTTTTGCATGATCAGGTTTTGCACTTATTGGATCTGTAAGAAGAAATAGAAATAGGTTAAATTAAATATTTATAATGGATATAATATGAATTCTAGCATATTATTTATTATTCTAGCTATTAGAAGGAATAAATAGGAAAAATAAATGACAAGAGCCATGATTTGCTTCGTTTGGAAATTTTGTGTTCAAGAATTCATTCTGTTATAATATACTGTAAAAACATAATCTTATTTTTTATAATAAATTATGGAATTTTCTGCTATTTACTTTCTCATTCATGAGAATGTTATGTAATCGTCCAAATTTTCGATTTCTATTTCTCTGGTGATTAGGTAAAATCTAATTTCAAATCAAAATTTTCACGAAATAGCAAATATATTTCAAAACGATCTCAATGCAATTTTTCGATTAGACCAAAATTCAAAAAGTTAAATTATTTTCTAAATCATGCAATTTTTGCTTTTAAGAGATCCGTAAGTTTTAATCGTGATTTTAAGTAGATTTCGGCTAGATTTACAAATTATTTTAATAATGTTTTTCAGTTGGATACATATTTAAAATGTTCTAAAGAATTAATAATCAAGTAGAATAGCTATATTGGAAGGTTTTTAAAACACAGTAAAATGATTTTTAATATATTTTTCAGACTGACTACACATGTTTTTAGAGTTGACTTAAAACTGAACTATGAACGAAAGGAAGCAGAGCCTATGACTTAATGTCTTTGCTTCATAAATTAAATATTTCTGGTTTTTGGTTATAATCTCATTGATAATCAAACTTAAATTATACGATTTTCAAGTGGTTGCATCCTGAATCTTTGAGAAACAACGGTTGTAATTTTCAGCGATAAAAAAACAATATTTAGAGCCTGAAACAAGCTCCTGAAAATCATGGTTTTAAGCAAAAACAGCCATGTTTCAAATGTTTCCAAAATTTCATTAGATTCCTTAAATAATTTATATGTTGAACAACTTATATTAATTAATATAGAATTTCAGTAGTAATTAATGCAATTTCAATCATTTAGATTTAAATACTACCAAGATTATTGGTTTAGAATAGTGAGATTGAATTGCAGTTAAAAAAATAATTTGAAAAATGTTAACAACATCGTTAAATTGTAACAAAATAGTTCCACTTAGTAGATTTTTTTCCTAATTAAAGGGCAACAATTAGTGCGCGCGTAGCGCGCACAATGTTCTAGTTGTTATATATTTACCAACTGAACGAAGGAAAACGGATAAACCGAGAAGCAGATTGCCAACGGTGAACTTCATTTTCTATTGTAGTAGATTCGATAAACGTTAACTTCGTAATTGGTGAATTTTCTGCGAGATGATTCCAGATATACTACTAACAGACTGCCTATATACCACGTAGTAAATTTTCCTTTTTTGACGCTATCTCACTTAAGCATCTAAATTTAAGCCTCGGTTATTGCAAAATATTGTTCCATACAGATTTTCGGTTCTATTTCGTCATATACCTAGTCCCAAGACAATTTACATCGTACAAAGAAGTATATCAACATATATGCTCACAATTTAAACAATGATTCGAGCAAAACATATCCGTATTGTTCTTACGTCATCTCTGCCAAGGTTTTAATGAATGTACATATTCGTATGATGGATTTCTGTGTCGGGAGATTATCCAGTGTTACTGTGTTACATCTAGATATTTAGTGTTACGTATTCAATGTTTAGCTATATCTGAACTGCCCCAAGTTTGAAAGTCGTGTCTTTCGATTGCCTTCAGATTTTCAGAGTTTGTTTAACTATACGATTGTTACGTGCCTGCCTACAGAAAATTAAAATTTTGTGGAGCCGCCTATATTTTGGGAAAATCAAAAGACAATTTGAAAGAAACTTTTGTAGGAAATAACCTTTCTCAAATACCAAATATCTATAACTAAGTAAACGGATTAAAACGGACGTGATAAAACGGATTTCATCACATAAAAATGACTGATTCTCCAATAAAGTACCTCGCGTTTTCCAGCGATATTTAAGCAGCATTTTAGACAAAGTGATTATAACAGGAAAAATGGTATTATATCTAGACGATATCCTCATTGCGACGGAAAATATTAAAGAGAATTTAAGCATTTTGACAGATGTATTTTAGATCGCCCATCGCAACAATTCAAAATTTCGTCTAGACAAATGCTCGTTCATGTATACAGAGATCACCAATCTCGGATATTTGATCAACGAGAACGGTATTAGCCCGTGTACCGAAAATGTGGAAGCGATTCCTAATTATCCGGCATTGGAGGTTTTTTAGGCCATTTGTGCAAAATTTTTCAATTATTGGGAAACCTCTTTATGACATTTTAAAAAAAGACGCAGAATTTAAATTCGGTCCAGAGGAAAATAAAGCGTTTGAAATATTGAAGGAAAAATTAACGTCGTACCCGATTTAAGCAGTTTATTCATCCCACTTAGAAACCGAACTCCACTACGACGCAAGCGCAACTGTTTTCGGCGTAATTCTTATGAAAAACAGAAGAATGGATTTTTTCAGCCAGTTTCTTATTTTAGTCATCGAACAACACCGACGGAATCAAAATATCATAGTTTCGAATTAAATGCCCAGCATCAGTTTACAGGATTAAGCGTTTCCACGTGTATTTATATGGGATAGAATTTAAAATTATCACAGATTGCGACAGTTTTAACTTCACTTTGAAAAAACAAAACGTGAATCCACGAATCCAAAGATGGGCAATGTTTTTGCAAAATTATAAATACACAATTTAACACCGGTCCGGAAAGAGAATGGGGCACGTGAATGCTTTTAGTCACTGTCACAGCGTTCTAATCCTTGAAGCAAACACTTTCGAACAAGTGTTATCAATTAAGCAAGATCAAGACGCGGAAATTACAAAAATTAGTGTAAAGTTAGAAGAGTCAGAAGACAAATTCTTCCAATTGCGCGACGGACTCGTTTGCAGAAAATATAAAAACGATAAACTATTATTTTATGTATCAGAATCGATGATTACTAACGTCATACGCACGTGTCAAGACGACTTAGGCTACGTAGGATTCGATAAAGTGGTGCAAAAAATTACGACAGTCTACTGGTTTCCGAAGTTAAGAGACAAAATTAAAGAAAATATTGCGAATTGTTTAAAATGTATCGTGTTTTCCCCAAGAAGAGGTAAAAAGGAAGGCTATTTGCATAGCATTTCGAAAAGGAAAGTCCCTTTCGACTCGATTCATGTTGATCATTACGGTCTATGAGAAAAAATCGGGAAAGGTTTCAAGCACATTTTCTCGGTTATTGACGCTTTTACGAATGTTCGATTATATCCGTGCAAATCAACAAAGACCGAAGAAGTAATCGGACATTTAAGAAAATATTTGCGCGATTGTCGCACGCCAAAACGAGTAATTAGTGACAGAGGGGCATCCTTTACATCAGGACAATTTAATGATTTTCTCGAAGAAAGGTCGATTAAATATGTAAAAATTGCAGTAGGTACACCGCGCGCTAACGGCCAAGTTGAAAGATCCAACGAAGATTTGAAATCCATGTCATCTAAATTAAGCGGCAGCCCAGATAAATGTGACACAGTTCTAGAAAAAGTAGAATTCTCAATCAACAATACAGTTTGTCGATCAACCGGCGAAACACCAAGCAGATTATTGTTTGGCGTTAGTCAACTAGGAGAAGTTAACGACATGATCAGAATATTTCTAGAATCGATGTCACAGAATGATAGAAATTTTGAAGAAATAAGAAATTCTGCATCAGAGAAAATTGTAAAGAGGCAACTATCTACAAAGAAGGAGACTATGTAATGATCGTAAACTCCGACTCGACATCCAGCGTTAACAAAAAGCTAATCCCTGTTTTCAAAGGACCTTATGTTGTTGAGAAGGTCCTTGAACACGATCGGTACATTGTAGGTGACATCGAGGGTTTCCAATTAACGCAAGTACCTTATAACGGAACCGTAGGACCCGACCAGATGAAACACTGGGTCCGTGAGGTCAATTTTCCTTAGATTACTACGTGTCAGAGCATGAATTGCCAGGATATTAGGTTTAAGAAATTTACTGTATTTATACATTTTCGTTTATGGTCCGGTTAATGGCCAAGACGGCCAAATTGTCAGAACGGCCGAGCTCTGGGAAATAACCTTTCCCAAATACGTCTATCTATAAATAAGGGCGATAGCCACATCTGTTTTTCGCCACTGGCAACTTTCTCTGTAATTTTCCACGACGGACCTAAGGGCCTAATTACTGTAAGAAGAGGAGGTGCTGGTCAACGTTCAACCTGGGACAGCACGACCCTCTCGTCACTCCAATCGTCATTACAATCCTGTAGCTTTCCAAATAACCATCTTTTCTAAATGTACTCTTGCCTCTCCCTTTTTAAGTTTATTTTCACGCCCTGTTGACCACACTTTATTTGAAATCATAACTATTGAGAAATGACAGAGAAATGAGAAAGAATGAAGAAAAGGAAGTAAGAACGAAGGTGGCCGCGAAGCAATTTCACATGCTCAGGGATAGAATCCTGAAAAATAAAGATGCAGAAAAGTTTTAATGTGCACATCACGGTCAGAAGGGAGTCTCCATTACAAAACGTCTTCCTGTAAAACAATTTCAAAGTTAGGTAGGAATTCGAAATTGCCCAACTCTCTGGCAAAAGATTGACAAATATTGTGAGTCTTAATTAAATTTCACCAGTACGAGGAATTCCAAATTGCCAAACAGGATTTCAGAAATTAAATTCTTTCACTCCTCGCAGGCAAATGATCAACAAATATTGAGTTATGCCCTCACACTCAGCAAATTCTTAATATTCCTAAAGAGGCACAGAGCGACCATTTCACAATGAAAATCGTTACAAATGAACAATTCGGCTTTATTACTCAATACAGTTTCTGCGGTCGCTCTACTTTCGAAATTCTTACTAAACAAAATCACCCCACCCAATAACCAAATCCGACGATCGTAATGAGAAAATTGAACTCCGGGTAGTCGAAAGAGATTCTCCTACCGAGAAGAACCTCTCTTTTAATTGATCCGCGATCAACGGCATCCGTCCGCGATCCTAAGGCGCCTCTCGATTTAACATCAGAACTTCAGAGAAATTAATAAGTACGCGGGGTTTTCTTTTGTTTTCTAATTCGTTTGATGGGTCAGATGTAAAACAGCTAGATAAATTCCCACCACCAGGTGTAAGCTCTCGGAATTTGATATCAGGGGCAACTGTAGCTCTGCCAGCGAATTTGTCTGCGAAATCCCGCACTATTATCGGTATAGTTAGCAGACTAAAATAGTAACGTGAGGAATCGCTAGATAATTTCTTTAATTCCGAAACTCAAAACGGAAATAAAGCAATTCGAAATAGTCTAATTCACAAAAGAATTAGTAAATTGTTGGAGGATTTAAAAGTATACCCAGCAATTTAGGTTCAGAGCCCACTAAAAACTGTTGTGACTTATACTGTTGAAGTATAAACGATTTGGGTGCGCGGAAACGCGTAAGGACAAGAATAGCCAAAGTGATCTGACTATGAAAAGTTAAAGTGCCCGTATTCGATAAATAAAATAGAGAAAGATAGATAGGTGATATTCCTCCTCTTCCTTCTCCTTTTTCATCTATCGAAGATGGTAGAATAGGATAGAAAACTAAGGATTAAAACGCAAAATTGGTAATGTAGTATCGTTTCATTTATATGAATTTATTAGTGTTCTAATAAACAAGTCTGTTTCTATGTATATTCTATTTAGTTGATTTAGAATGATTTTTATCTAAATATCCCTAGAATGTCAGGTTGGTCCTCTAGAGGGAAGCTACTAGATCCAATTTATGAAAGTCGGAACGTCACACGATAGTAGTCCACTCACCAATTCATAGACTTTTACTATCATCGCTCCCCGAACTATAGAGGGTGAAACTTTCACCTCCCGGGCATTGTTTTTAATTTTTCAATTTCTATAAGAAAAATATGATGTAAAATGTTTTTTAAACATTTTGTACTCTTCGGGTACTTTCCATTTTTTTAAAGTATTCTTAAATGGAAGCTTGCATTTTTTCCAATAAAAATGTTGGTCGACATTGTGGGACTGATCATTTTCCGTTCGAATTAAGTTTTTTTTTTCAATTGCGGTTGTCCGTTTACGTTTGGAATGAATGCGTGGTATTTTAGAGTGCCAGAAATTGTAATTGATTTAGTGAATCTAGTTTCCGGCTTTTTGGTCATCTCTATGTGATCTTTCGGACTCAAAAGAATGACTGTTTCCTTTAAATGTTTCTTATTTCATACATTCAATAAACCTTTCCCAAGAACTGTGCATATTATCTGAATTTAAATTAATTAGCCTTCCCGGTAAAAACACCCCGAAAAGTCAGAAATGCTATGTCATAGATTTTCACCCATTTTTTTACATTCTCATCTCAATGAGAAGGTATTGGTTTTAAGTGAAAAATGACTTTCGCGGATTTCATAAAATGTCGACGTTTTGAGGCCCCCTGAGTCAGAAAAAAAGTTTTTACGTTGGTGTGTCTATCTGTCGTCGCCTGTATATCGGATAACTTTTAAAAGACTAATCGGATTGAATTGTGCTTTGGCACACAGTTTTATGGACCAAAAAGAAAGATTGAGTTCGTTAACCAGCTATTTTGGATGAAAATTACAAAAAATAGAGCATTTTCAAAAATTCTGAGACCATTTTTTTAAGATTTAAAAATTCTATGGACGCACGGTGTGCCTCGACTGACTTCAACCCAAAGGGCTTGCATATGCCGGTTATTTTCTTAATATACTTCTGGGATGCCCCACGATCATTTTGAGCCCAAAAAGAAAAGAATCGCTTTGGCCCTTTTTGAGAAAACTCCTTTTTTGATTTTTTTGGAGAGATTAATCAACATATTTTGATGAAATAAGTTAAACGTGGATTTTCATTGGCTCAATCCATTCAGTTTGACATCCAAAAAAGGGCTACAGGTGCTGAGCATCTTACGAGAAGTGAAGTCCTCCAATATTTTTGAAAAATTGTAAAAAAAGTGGAAAAAAATCAGTTTTTTTAAATTGCCTTATTCCAGTTCATCATATGTCCCAAATACCTTAACAAGAATTAAAGTGCTTGCAATTTTCTGCAAAATGAAAAAAACCGAACGTTCTATCTCTTAAAGTTTGGGAGTTATGGTCCTAAGAAGTCGATTTTAAGCGAATAATTGGAATGAAAAAACAAAATATATAGTTTTGGGGAAATAACTAATTTCCCGAGCAATTCAGGAGAAAAGTTACCACCAGGTAGCTTAAGGAGGACCTATTTTTTCGCAAATGGAAACAAAAATGCTCTAGCTCTAATCGCATCGAAATTATGGCCTACTGAATATGATGGTTTTGTAATGACATTGTGTTAATCATCATTTTTTTTAACAAATTAAATACAAAATCAAAATTTTATCAATTTTTAAAATAAAATATCTCGTTCTCAAAAATAAATAAGTTCCAGAGCATTGGACATGAATTCTTCCACCAAATAAGTTAACGAGGACTCAATTTTCATGGAATTTTGTTTAACATTATATTTTAAAATGTTTCGTTTCTGGAGATGCAGTTTTTTATTCTTAATTAATGCAGTTCGAATTTCGTCGTTCTGTCATGCAACTGTAAAAATGTCGAAAAGTTATGCCAGAGTGCACGATGAAAATTTGCGACGAATTTGGTTGTTGTGTTTCGGCAAAGCGAAGAAAATGGTGACCGTGCAGGGTAATCTGGAATTTCCATAACAAATATTTTCGAATACGATTCCACTGATGTTAGGTTACCCGTTGTTCTGTGCACTAGCTGCACAAGAGATGTATATCGAATAAAAGCTGGTACAGAGAAAAGTGTTAAACTGCCAGATTTTTCTGCCCTTAAACCTTGAAGAGAACAAGATTGAATAGTAGTGCTGTATGTGAATGTCATGTTTGTCAACTGGCCAGAACACGACAAGCAGGAAATTTCACTGAGGTTGTTCCGCCCAAGCAAGAGAGCATACTAGCTGAAATTACAAATAAACCAATTTTAGGTAATTTAACGAAACTAATGCACCGACTTTTTGAACCTGTCGTTAAGGAAACTGGGAAGCCATAGGGGGTCCAAATGTAAATTTTTCTCTCCTAAATTGATAAAGAAGGTCTTTCCCAACAATAATCTTTAGATTTTATGTAGATTTTGACATTTTTGTAATAAATAAACTATTAATTTTATTGAATTTCAGTACTCTCCTCTAGTGCTTTTCTGTAATTGCTCCAGGTATTTCTCACAAGTGCAACCTAACCACTCGCTTAGAAAATCTGAGTAAGTGTATAGAAGAATCTGATGCAAAGGTTGAAGAACAAGTAGCCTCGTCTCTGCTAAAAAGAAAGATGGAAAGAGAAGATAGAGAAAATGCGAAATTATCACTGTCTCAACCTCGCGGTGGCCAGTCCCTTCAAGTTGCTATTGGTAACAAAATTGCTAAAAATTCACTGCAACAATCACCTCTTTCTGCAGAAGACTTTTTAAAAATGCAGACTAGCTTCCATCTTAGTCAGAGAAAAGTAATTGGAATCGCTGCAGCTATTCGTCTGGCTTATAAAAATTCTAAGGTCGTTGAAGCCCATTTACAGAAAAAGCTATCGGCTAAAAGCCATCACGCAGATGAATTTTTTGGATTCAAGGAGTTGGATTTTGTCAATCTCAAAGCTGATGAGGTTGCCGAAGCCGCCCAAACAGTAGCTCATTGCACTAACCTAGAAGGCTTGATCGAACACGTGAAGGCGAAAAGAAAATTATCTAAATGTCATTTGAAGTTTGGAATTCATGGTAGAGCAGGGTTTTTAAAAGTGTGTCTGTCAATACAATCGAGTGGAAAAAAGGAAGAAGTGAATGAGTACTGTCAAAGGTATGAGCAAAGAATTTCTGCTAAGCGTTTAAAAGTTTCTGGCGTCAACAAGTTGCTCCTACTCGCACTGGCACTGTGTGCCCAGGAAAATTACTGAAACGTATCGCAGCTGTGGTCGACAATAAGTGTTAATAATTTCGAAGGGACTATTGCCACTGACTTAAAACTCGCAAACATTATGGCGGGTATCATGTCTCACAGCAGCTCTTATCCGTGTACGTGGTGTTATGCGAAGAAAGGAGAACTGCAAGATTGTAGAATGTATAGAACTTTAGGCAATACGATGCAGAATTATGTTAGTTGGTGCGAAGCAGGTTCTGTAAAATCACAGGCCAAACATTGTAATAATTGTATCCATCCTCCCTTTTCATTGCTCGTGTAGACAACAAACTTCTTCAGCTGATCCCTTCACCTAAACTACATCTGATGCTGGGTGTTGTAAATACCATATTTACGAATTTGCTGGCTGAATTCGAAGATGATGCTACTCGGTGGCTACTCGGTGAAAAATTACTTGACAATGTAGATTCACTACGTGCTACAGGTCGAGTAGGGTGTTTAAAATATGTAAAAGCCTTCGAGGACTTCGCATCCGTCGTAGAATCATGTTTTGGTTACGCACACCTTGACCCCGGTTTTATGGATAAAATCGAGAATTTGAAGAACTATTTGGATTTGGATATTTGTGATACTCCTGAAGTACACGCTATATTTTTCCGCGTGCCTGACTTCTGAGAAAAAATGCAAGCAGGTCTAGGATTGTTTAGCGAACAGGCGATGGAGTCTGTTCACTCATATTTTAAAGCCGTCAGGACAAAATATAAAGTCTCTAAGAATCATCATTATATCGATAATGAAAGTTTTCAGTTCATGATTAAATTAATTAAGTCTTCATTTAAATCAAGAACACGACACACAATATTAAAATCATTTTTCCATGTCTCATCCTTCAGAAACGAAAAATAAAAAATAAAAATTTCAACAAAATTCCATTAAAAGCGTAATTTTCAGGAGGCTATACTTTCGATGCGATTAGAGCTAGAGCATTATTTTTTTTAGATTTGCTAAAAATGAGGTCCTCCGTAACCTATCTGGTGGCAACTTTCTCCTGAAATGCTCGGGAAATGAGTACTTTTGGAAAACGATAAATTTTATTTAAAGAATTGATGTTGAACAAAATTTCATAAAAAAGGGCCATATTCAGAAGGCCATAATTTTGGTTCTGTTACAGCTAGAGCATTGTTTTTTTTAGATCTACTCAAAATTAAGCCTTTTTTAAATAACTTATCAGCAACTTTCACCTAAAACGCTGAGGAAATGGGTTCTTTTGAGAAACGAGAAATCTTATTTATAAAATTGATGTTAAACAAAATTTCATAAAAAAAGGGTCATATTCAAAAGGCCATAATTTTGGTACTATTAGAGCTGCAAAAAATGTTTTTTTAGATACGTTCAAAATTAAGTTTTCTTTAATTAATTATTTAGCAATTTTCACCAGATATGCATAGGAAATAAGTTATTTCCCCAAAACTATATATTTTTTTTTTCATTCAAATTTTTCGCTTAAAATCGACTTCTTAGGACTATAACTTCCAAACTTTTAGAGATAAAACATTCGATTTTTTTTTATTTTTCAGAAAATTTCAAGCTCTTTAATTCTTGTTGAGGTATTTGGGACATAGGATGAACTAGAATAAGGCAATTTAAAAAAAACTGATTTTTGGCGGATCGAAATCACGCAAAATTGGTGGATTTTCATTAAACTTGGCATATTAAATTTTTTCGGTCTCTGAATCCGAATCTGGCATCAGAATTCCAAAATTCAAAATAGCGTATCTAATATGGTAACCAGAAGTTTTGAAAAATCGAATGAGTTAACGGATTTTTATGAAAATTGGTACTATAGAGATCTTTATATCCTTGAAAATGAATATGGGGTCAAATTTCCAGAATTCAGAATTGCTGATCCGTATTCAAAAATTCATTAGCCATTGCCATAGGGAACTAGCAACGTCAAGTCAACCGCCTAGTGCCAATTTTCATCATTGCCATATTGGATTAGCCTTTTAGAAATTTCAAACTTGGATCTCGAATTCGTATTCAGCGACCAAAATAACCTCCTGGAACCAATTATTATCCACATCCGCCAACTTATAGGATTTTTCAAAATTTTTAGTCGACATATTGGATCAGCCATTTCGAATTTTTACCTTGAATTCATATTCAGCGACCCAAATAACCCCTTAGTACCAATTTTCCATTAAATCCTTCTAGTAGAACGTTCCACACATTTCGGGCCAACTTTGTGATTTTCGGTCTACACAGTAAAGGGGTTAAAAGATACGCACTTTTTTCAATTATGAAAAAAAGACAATGAAAATACCAGGCCGAGGTACATAAATAAGTTTAATATAAAAAGTGTTGAACATAATGTAGAGAAGTTCACATTTTGGACAAAATCGAATGCGAAGCACGAGATACGTAATGAGAACGTGTTCATTAAATCCGAAGGAGCTTTAACAAAAGAGAATTCACAATAAACAAATAACAGTTGTCGATGTTTTGACCTTTAATTTTAAAAGGTCTTTGCATAAACGTGGGGGAAATACAAAGCACGAGCGCGAAGCGTTAGATAAATATATTATCGAGCGCGAAGCGCGAGAACCAGCAGTCGCGCACCCCAGGCGCGCTCAAACTTGCGAGCGAAGTGAGCCGCGCGCGCAAACGCGTGATGAGTATGTGCCCGCGCAGCAGGCAGATTTTTAACTGCTTCATCGATTTTATCCTTTACAATTTATACTGAAATTGACTTAAATTGAATATGACATCAAATATACCTTTCTCAAGATCTGCACAAAAATCTAAATTTAAATTAATTAGCATTTCCAGATAAAAACACCCCCAAGCTTCATAAATGCTCAGGAATAGATTTCGATCCCTTTTTCACTGCTACATCCATTTTCTCCTTTACAACTTTTACTGAAATTTATTTATTTATGACACTGAATAAATCTTTCTCAAGGACTACGCAAAAATCTGGATTTATTCTTTAATGGATACAAAACTTTCATTCATTGACTCACGGAAAGGGAGTCACGCGCTATGCCCCTCGGCCGTTTCCATACAGCCGCCCCTGCGTAAGTAAGTAATTTTGACTTCGAAATTGCAATTGTGCATCATCAGTACTTACTTGTTGGAATGGAAGCTTCTAATGTGTCCCCTAAGGGTTTACATTTTTCTTGTATCTCTTCCCTATTCCTTTACACCCCCCCCCCCCCACACTTCCTTTGTGGTGGGAGGGGGACCTACAATTTAAGGTGGGTTTCGAACCACCAAGAGCAACAGCTTTAAGTACTTAGAGAACCTTTTTCTCTAGAGGTACCGGTCCCACGACTCTCCGGAGATGAACAACTCCATTGCTAGGCTAGTGTTCACCGCATGGGCCGTCAAGGCTCTTCCAGAGTGCGAGGCGGGAATCAAACCCGCAAGCCGACGGAGTGGGTTTAAAGCCTACGCCTTAACCCTCACGACCATCATAACCCACTTGTGCATCATCAGTATTAAATTTTTTTTTCCTAGCTTGTGCCGTTCAATTTTGAGTGTGAACTTACAGGCTTTAACTGTTAAAAAGGTAAACAATAAAATCTATTTCTCAGAATTTCTGACTTTTGGGGCTATTTTTGCCAATAAGAATAATTCATATTAATCCTGGCCTTTGCAAGGGTCTTGCGAAAGCTCTATTCAGTGTCATATAAAATTTCAGTAAATTTCAGTGACAATTGTAAACTCAAGCAAAATGAACACAAAATATTTAAACAAGTATTTCTTCAAAATGAAAACTTTTTGAAAGTATTTCTGTAACCGACAGTACAGAAAATTGTGTAGGCTTGGAAATGAAAAGCTTAAGCCAAGGTAGGTAATCAAAATTAGAAGGAGTAGCTGACCCTTTTCCCTTATCGCAGGCAAAAAATCGAGGCAGTAGCGGACCGCCATTATTAGCCACAAGCAAATGTAAGAGGTCGGAGTTTCTCAAGTTGGCATAGGTTCATTTAAACCTTTTTTCGATGAAAAAAAATTATTGGAAATTATTGAAGCTTTACAGTTATCTTGTACAGTTGTACACACGTCAAGCAAGCGTTTTGTTTGGTGTATCAAATTAGGTGTACCAAATTTAGAGCTGATGATTTATGAAAAAATCTGCCCGCTGCATCTGTTTTATCTATACATTTGATTTTACTGTATTCTCTAAATGATAAATTTAAGATAAAGTTAGTTAAAAAATATTTGTCCCACGTTAGCCTGCAGATTCCTAATGAAATGTATGGATGAATTAGCATCTGGTGTTTAATTTAAAATCAGACTAGTAAGATTTAAACGTAGGTCAGGAATGCACTGCTCGATAAATTATATGTATTATAATATGCTGTAAACACCGTTGAGGCTTGAGAGATAAGATCAAATGCATTTTATTTGAACTTTCATGCTTGTTCTTTTCAGTATAATCCAAAAACGGTTATAATTTCTACAAGCATCTTAATTTGAAATTTAAGAATCAGCTGCGGATTTTATTCTAGCAATGGAATGTTTATGGTTTTTAACTGTGAGATATCATATGCGATACTTTTGTCTTGAAATCTGTAGGTGTTTTATTTACATGCAATGTTATGTCGATTCTTTCTTTGGTTATACATTGTCTGATCATTCAAGATAATTTATTGCTTTCTTTATAAACTATTTTATAAGTCACAGAGGGAAGAAGACAATAATGATGCAATCTGTTTTTGCGCTTCAGGTAGGCTTTGGTTACAAAGAAATGCGTCTTTGTTTTCTGAATTTTGGATAGAATAAAATTTAATAATTCAAATTCAAAACTGTAGTTAATGGTGTACATGTGTCGGAAGAGATTATGTTGAAGGTGAAAATTTGATATTACTAAGACTCATAATCAGTGTTCATAGATGTAATGAATGTTATGTTGAGCAGTTTTGCACTCTAATTATTTCAACCGTAATGTTAAAATTTTAAGGAAGGGCTTACGCAGTTCTTTTTTAATTTTCTCTAGATAATTTGTAAATGGTACATAAAAAGACTGTACATTATGTCATGTAAGCGATAAGAATTTTCCTCATAGGAAAAATGAATGGATCAAATCAGGTTTTTCGTATACTTTTGTATTCTAAACGGAAGAACGAGTTCATTAATCAACCTTTGAGAAATGTTATTGATACATGGATAATTCAAAATTTTGAGTGAGGCGATGCAAAAAATTTTCGCGATTTCGGTAAGATTTCTTTAGAAATTTCGCGATTTCAGAATTAGTGTAGGGATTTTCAGCTTACAAAATTTCCAAATGGAGATCTCCACTATTAAAGTAGATAGGTTGTGGCAATGAAGTGGCGCCTAGTAAGGTTCCACCAACATTGCCATCACATGCATCAGTCGACCGCACACGCACAAAACCGCTTTTTCCCCACCGGTTTGATACGCATCCGGTTACGGAACTTCTATACTTCTGGTAGTCGGGATAAATTACATTCCACGATTATCTCGAATGTCTCAGAGCCTCACATAGAAACATTAGGAGGAGAAGATATCGATTCGAATGCAAGTTATGTTACGGCTACCTTACCTAACACAAACCCGTTTTTGGATTCTTTCTTGCCAACTTATAACCCTTTCCACCTGGATAATGTCCCACACGATCGTTTGAATAACCCCTTTTTGACACAAATGTCACCCCCTAACCCAGCGAGTTACAATGGAAAGCAAGATAGTAGCGCGGAAGAATTCTCAATGCAAATCGTAAAACGCAGAAAGGGGAGTTCCTTGTCGGACGGGGATCTTTTCCGAGCACTTCCGTTTTTATTGAAACAGCCCGCTCAACATTGGTATAGGTTAAACCGAGAAAAGTGGTATACATGGCGGCAATGTGTGTGTATGTGGGGATGAATTTTCAGATGCGAGTCAGAGACGAGGGGCGTAAAAGGAAACAGGCTCCAAACGAACCTATAATAGACTATCTGCTGAACATTCGCCTGATTTTTTAGCATTACGATCCTCCGATGTCGGAAACGGTGCAATTGCAAATGGCGATAAATAATTTGCACCCTAAGTATTTAGAGGCCCTTCCCAAAACGGACTATCGTACTTTTGAGGAATTGGAAGATGCTGGCGCAAGGTTCGAAGCATTAAAATTAATAAGTAAAGCGTACGTACCCCCTCCACCTACACAAGATAGTGTTTTACCCGAAATCGCCTACCGTAATAATTCCGCAGACTCAAAAGGGGTGGCTGCCACCGAAAATGAGCCTACAAGCTCGGACAAACCGAACAACGGAGCGAGCGGGAATATCAAAAACAATAATAAAAGGCGAGGAGGTAGAGGCCGAGAAAGACCCAACGATAGTAAAAACGAAAACCGAGTAATTAACCCACCGAAAACCCCTAATCCAAACAGCACCTCGAATAACGCATATGCTGTACTAGGCCCTCCAAATGTACATACTTCCACAAATGATACCCGCGAATTTTTGTTATCCTCCAGTGGGTACCCACGCTGATGAAGCGTCGAATTTGTCGACGGCTGCGGTGGCCCCAAATGCGAGAAGGGCGATTCCTCAAGCGCCAGCCCTCTTAGTGTGTACTACCGCTGAGGGCACTTCACGAGGGGAGAGCTGCTGCTTTTGGAATTGCAAAAAGCAAGAACACATTTTTCGTGCCTGTTCCAAACCTAGTACAAGCAAATGGTGTGACCCAGTGGCAATGATTAGGAAGCCTGACGGAGATTATAGGCTTTGTATTGACGTTAGAAAATTAAATGAGGTAGCCAAGAAAGATGCATACCCAATGAGAAGTATAAGCACAATTTTAGACAAGCTTTCGTCCGCGCGATATATCTCTAAGATTGACCTTAGTCAGGCATTCCATCAGATTCCTCTCTCCGATGAATGTAATGAACTCACTGCTTTCCCAGTACCAGGCAAGGGGCTCTATCATTACAATCGCATGCCATTCGGGTTATCGGGAGCTCCAGCAACGTTTCAGCGATTGCTGGATTGACTAATAATACCAGAATTTGAGCCCCATGAAGTTGCGTACATGGATGACATAGAGACCTTTGAAGAACACATTCATTGGTTAGAGAAAGTCTTAGATGTGATCACCAATGCCGGACTTACGGTCAGTCCCGATAAAAGAAAATTCGGTTGTAGTCAAGTGTGATATTTCCGATATTTGGTGTATAAAACGGGAATGCACCCTGACTCAGAGAAAATCGAGCCAATAACATCCTATCCGGCTCCTAATACTTTGCGCGAGAATTGAAATCTGCGTTAATCTCCGCTCCCACGTTATCTGAACGAGATTTCAGTTTGCCGTTTTGTTTAAAAACGGACGCAAGTAGTGCGGGTTTGAAGGCCGTCCTCACTCAAATCCAAGATGGCGTGGAACACGTCATAGCTTTTGCTAGTCGATCAATGCAAGGCGCCGAGACACCTTGACGGAGCAAGAATGCTTATCGGTGGTATGGGCGATCTAAAAGTTTAGACCTTATTTGGAAGGTTATCACTTCGTAGTGATTACAGATCATAGTAGTCTCCGATGGCTCTATCACTTGAGAGATTCTACTGGGAGATTAGGTAGATGGGCCCTTAAGTTGTTACAATACGACTTCGAGGTTAAACACAGGAAAAGTGCCTTTTACCATGTACCAGACGCGCTCTCGCGCATGTTAGAGCCGGACTCTGAAGTGGTATGTGCCATTGGCGAGACTGATGATCTTTGGTATACCCGAAGGACCAAATTGGTCCAAGAAATGCCATATCAACTTCCGGATTGGCAATTAGCAGGCAATCGACTATACTGCCATCGCCCTGACCACCTGAGCGACCCATTACTGCCTGATGTGGAGGCCTGGAAACTGGTCTTGCCTTTGGAGTTTCGCAATAAGGCTATTAGTGAGGTACACAATACAACGACTTCTGGACATTTAGGTGTTTATAAGACCTTCCAACGTCTCTCTTTGCTCTACTATTGGCCCGCAATGTTCAATGACGTTGCAAAATACGTCCGAGCATGCAAGATTTGCCAAAAGATGAAGGTAGACCAGGCAGGTGCGGTAGGTCTGATGGGTAAGCGGGTAATTGAACAACTTTGGTCGGTGGTTAATCTCCAAAACTCGTTCGAAAAATCTGTTATCTTTAGATGGGGAACACCTGAAGTACTGTTCACCGATAATGGCACTGAGTTTGTGAACAAACTGATTTCTAAAGCCGCATCGAAATTAGGGATTAGGCACCAGATTACCCCACCGTGTCATGCTCAAGCTAATCCGGTTGAGAGGGTTAGTCGCGTGTTAAAAACCATGATATCATCTTTTGCAGAGGGTGATCATTGTAGATGGGATAAACACCTTCCCGATATCCGTTTTGCGTATAATATGGAAGTACATAGTTCCACTCGGGTGTCGCCAGCGCTCTTAAATTATCTTAGGGAGCCTAGACTGGCAAAGTCATTGAGAAGACAGGAGGAGGGAGCCCCCGATATTATGCCATTAGCTGTAGCTGTATATGACGGTCCGTTCAAGGTTATAAAAGTAATATCGCCGGTAGTTTATGAAATATAGGATGAATCCGGTATAATTGAGGAAGCGCAAATTAATGATTTGAAACACTACTGATCGATTTATGCGAACCTAGTTAACGAAGGTCCTTTTTCGCAGAATGAAGATGAGGAAGAAGATTCCCAAATATCGCCCGGAGACGGTGAAGAAGCTCCGGAGGCGCCGGGGCCACTCCTGTCGGTTGTACATCCGAAGACTCCGCGCCGTCAATCAAGCCCCCCTGTTCCGCAACGAGCGGGAGCCCATAGACCGGAGGGACCGGTTCCCATCATTCGCAGCGGTGTCACAGGATCGCCGCCACTAGCCGGTGACGGTACCAGAATTAGAAGAACCGGAGACCAGCCGGAGAAGAAACGGGATAGGTCCCAAAAATCAGGTACCGGAGGTTCAACGGAAACCGGAAGTTCTGCCGGAACCGGAAATTCAACCGGAACCGACAGTCCAACCGAAACCGGAGGTTCAGCCGGAAAGAGAAATTCTACTGGAACCGGAAGTCTGGCGGGAGCAGGAGGTAGCTCGAGAGGGAAACAACCTTCAAGCCGCAAAAGGGGAAGACCTCGGCGTCGTACCCTCGGCATCCCAATCACGCAACTCATCCGTCGCCGTGATCCAGGGAGACCCCAGAAGCTCCAAGGGAGCCATACCGAGGGTTCCGTCCCACCCGAAGCCAAAAGGACGGAGGAGGAGGAGAAAGGGCCACACCGAAGCAGGCGACTTAGAAGAAAATAGGGCACCTTCCAAATCCCCTCTTGCGAGCATCGATGCTCAGGTCTCGGCCCTACTCGGGCTGCCCCCGCCTCCTGCCCAAGCATCATCTACTTGGTTGGAGTGCCCCCGGACGTCGTCAGTTGGGCCTGATGAGAAGGGGAAAACCGAGAGGCCGCCATCCTTAGCGAATGTTGGCATTCAGGTCTCGGCTCAGCTGGGGTTGCCCCAGGTTCCGATTCTAGCGTCAGCTTCGCGGGACGGAGGCCCCTCACTTTCGTCTACCAAGCCAGGGTTGTTTCTGGGCCGAGACCCCGGGCCCTCTCCGATCCCATCAGGTAATCAAATGCTGGCCCAGGGGTGGACTCAAAACCATCAGCCCGAACTCTGCTCTCCAGATGCCCACAGGCTGTTTCGAAGGGAGCTTTGCGAACACTCGATGCCCCCACCGGACCACACCTGCTGGAACTGTCATCGGATGAGGCATGATTCCAACCACTGTTTGTTACAGGAAGGGATATTTTGATTCTATTGCGGAAAGCTCGGGGTTAGAATCAACCAATGCCCGAGGTGTGCGTCGAGATGGACACAGGAATTCCTGACAGGAACAGGGCGCCCGGCCTCCTCAGCACCCCGTCCCCGCGCTATCACATCGATCATTGACGAACCCTCACCCGCGGACGGTATCCCTTTCTGGAAACAACGCTGGACCAGCATCGGGTGGTCAATCGGGAGACAGAGGGGGCTTGGATTCAGACCACCCTCTCATTCAGGCCTTGGTGGATGCCAACCTGAAGCGATTCCAGCCCGCGTGTAAGCCATTTTCGTGTAAGTTTAGTGTAGCTCTGCAGGCTCTAGTTACTGGTAAGCTGTTTTCGTGTAGCCCTCCAGGCGCTAGTTAATTTAAGCCTTTTTGTTTAGTTTTAGGTTGTACAGTTAGTCGTATTTTTAAGATTTTCTTTTCTTTTGCCTTAGCTGCCTGATTGCAGCATTATGATGCAGAGGCTCCAGAACGTGGGATTTTTCGGCCCCCACCACGTTCCCATCTGGGAGCAATACATGCAAACGTAGCGTGTCGGTGAGAAGACTCTGTTACGCGTTGCGTCGGCCATCCTCGTGTAAAGCCGAAAATGCACGAGCACGAACCCGTGGTTCGGGCCGAGCCGAGCTTGCCCGACTTCGCGATTCAGTTTCGTGGGCTATTAGGAGGTTTGCCGTTTGGGTTGATTTTTGTTTTCAAGAATGACACCTGAAGGAAAGACTTCAAATGCATGTAAT
>CAKNYM010051285.1:359958-404199 GCA_932195095.1 Andricus curvator
TGAATTAAAAATGATAATTATTTATTATCATTTGAACTTTGCAATATTTGAATTCGATTGAAAAATAAAACATAAATAATAAAAAATGAAATCACTTGAAAGTGATAAATATTATTAATCTAATTTGAAAATCCCATATACGTTCCTGAAAGACATAATAAAAAATATTTCGAGACTTCATTACATGCATTTGAATTCTTTCCTTCAGGTGTCATTCTTGAAAACAAAAATCAACCCAAACCTCCTAATAGCCCACGAAACTGAATCGCGAAGTCGGGCAAGCTCGGCTCGGCCCGAACCACGGGTTCGTGCTCGTGCATTTTCGGCTTTACACGAGGATGGCCGACGCAACGCGTAACAGAGTCTTCTCACCGACACGCTACGTTTGCATGTATTGCTCCCAGATGGGAACGTGGTGGGGGCCGAAAAATCCCACGTTCTGGAGCCTCTGTTATGATGCGACTACTTTCTCACGACAGGGTTGCGAGTTTCCAAGGAATAAGGAATGTCCTCCTGTTAACTTCAGAGGGATATTGGTTCAGGAGATCTGGATTTGCTGTTGAAAACATTATGGTAAATATAATTTTTTTTTAGAAATTTTACGAATTAAAAAAAAAATTATTACAGCAAACATGCTAAAAAATAGAAACTATTTTTGAGTTCTTATCATGAATATGTGTTTTAGTATTTGAAAAACTTAAAACAAACCTAAAAAGAAAGTTTGATTTTTAATTAGGTTTAATTTTTTTTTAAATAAAAATACATTTTTTTAATCATACCTAATAGAAAAAATAACGATTTTTCAACTTTTTTGTTTCAGACTCGTGAAAACTACGTTACCTTCCAGAAAAATATTTGGATACCAGTGGAATGGTTTCTGCAACCTCTAAGTCTTACATAACTAAGGGCGCCATTAATTATAACAATAGCCATATACGATTACAATTTCAATGGTCCTGAAATTGGAAATTATAGCCAAGAGTCTTGCTATGTCACATTGCGTGGTACGTGATAGATGCTAAAGATGCTAGATGCTAAAGAAAAAGATGCTGACGAAAAAGATGATGAAATTATAGTGTTATATGTAAAGAAAAACGATGCCGAAGAAAAAGATGTCAAAGGAAAAGATGCCGAAGGAAAGGATGTCGAAGAAAGTGTTAAGGAAAAGTTAGGTCTGGTTATTGTAAAAGAAGAAATTGATCTTGGTGAAGATTTTTGTGGAAATGAAATGGATGAAGAAAGTATGTGAAAAGTGAAGTTTCTTTCTTAGCTTAGGAAGTTAAAAAGTGGTATTTTTGGATTTTTATAGACTGTTTTTCGCTCCCCAAAAAAATTAAATTTTTTTTTTTTGGTTATCTAGTTCTGTATTGCCATCTTTTTAAGCATTCAACAATGCTTTTTTTTACTCGTTTTTCAATTTAAAAACAAAAAAAGAATGTTGTAATCTGTAGTGATGTGTAGAGATCTGTAGAGAGATCATCATATCCCAATGATATTTATTCGTTTTGAAGAGTGAAATAAAATTAGGGTTTATACAGACTCTAGTCATAAGAAAAACAATGTAAGAAAAATTGTCAAAAAATATGTAAAAAATATAACAAATGAAATGATTTAAAAAAATTGTAAACAATAAGAACTCATAAGAAGTAATTTAATTTTCTTTCTTAAAATACCTATTAAGTTTTTAAGTTTTATTTTTCACTTAATTTGAAATAATTTTTTATAATTTTAAATACAAAAGGAAAGATGAGAATAAAAACTTATGGGTCATTCCATATCAGATTTACAACTAAAACAAGTAGTAGATCAGAATCGAAGTGGATTTAACATGGCAATTACTATAGTCCTCATGGTCAGGGTTTTCCGGATCAAAATAAGGTAATTATATTCTATTATATTGGACTGATAACTAATTTTTTGGTTGAAAGTAAATTTAACTTTTTTTTGTAGAAAAAGTATCTTTTTTTTTGAAAAATAAATCTGTTATGGTGAAAATTTGTTTCCTCAGGTTGAAAATGTTAGGATTTTCATAGAAAGTATAATTATTGAGTTAATAATTAACTTTTGTGTTAAGAAAACATATTTTTAGGTTAAGAAGTCGTTTTGTTATCTAAAAATGTAACTGTTTCTTTTAAAACGGTGTTTTCGTTTTGAAAATGTAATTATTCAGTTGAATCATATTTATGGCTTAAAAATCAAACTGTTTTGTTGAAACTTTGTCTTGTTGGTTCAAAAATTCGTCTTTTTGCGTTGAAAATTTTAATATTTGTTTGGAAATTAATTTTTTCGTTGTAAATTTATATTTTTTTATTGGAAATTCAACTTTTTTGTAGGAAGTCGTCTGCGTGGCTTAAAAATTAAATTGGTTTATTGACTGTTCATATCATATTTTTGGCTCAAAAATTAAATTTTTTGTTGAAACTTTGTCTTTTTAACTTAAAAATTCAACTGATGTGTTGACAGTTTATCTTTTTGGGTTTAAAATTCTATTATTTTCATAAAACATGCAAATATTTGTTTGAAAATTAAAGTTATGATATAATGAAATAATAAAATTTTAAACGTGTATCAGTATTAGATTAGTAATTTTTAATGTATATTTCCTTTGAATTCTCTTGAGTTCTTTAAACTCTGTATGTATTATTTTTCATTCCCTCGAATTTCTTGCAATGATTTTAGACTTCTTCAAATCCTGTTGAATTCTTTTAAATTCTCTGAAATCTTCTGAATTCCTAAATTCCTTGCATTATGCTGAATCTGCAATCTTCGGAATTCTCTCAATCATCTGAATTTTTTAAATAAGTGTAATTTAATGAATTTAAAGGACTTAAAATAATTCAAGGAATTTTGAAGAATTAAAGGAATTTCAGAAAAGTTCACAAATTTTGGAGCATTTAGGTAATGCAAGGAGTTCAGCGAATTTAAAAAATTTCGCGACTGCAGAACATTCAAAGAATTCAGAAAATTCAGAGAATCAAGAATTTCAGAGAACTCTTAAAATCCTGTGAAATCTCGTGAAATCTTTTGAAAACTTAAGATATTCATTTAGATCATCGAATCTCTTCAAATACTTGAAATTCAACTAAATGCCTTAAAAACCTTCGAAATCTTTGAAATTCCTTAAAAAATATTAAAATTGAGGTTAAATTCCGTGAAATATTTTGAAATATTACGTGATCCCTTTTGAATTCTTTGACATCGCTTTAAAATTTAATAAAATCTTTTAAATCCGTCGGAATCTTTCCCATGAGATCCTTGAAAATTAGTGAAAATATATTGGTATTTCTTAAAATCCTTTCAATTCCTTAAAATTTCTTGACTTTCTTTGAAATAATTTGAAATCCCTTCAAATCTCTTAAAATCTTTTTTAATGGCTTACAACCTATGTGATCCCTCAACATCTTTTGGAATCCCGAGAAGGTTTTGGAAATCTCGTTAAATGTCCTAAAAATTGTGTAATTCTTTGAAATAGTTTGTAGTGGAACTCAATTTATATACTTTATCTATATTTTGTAAAAATGTAAAATCTTACATAAGAAGGGGGCGGGTCACATAAATCTTACGAATCCTTACGAATTGTCCTTAAGATTCGCGCGAATTCATCCCAATTAGCCTTTTTTCCTGGGGAGTTGAGAGAATTAAAGAAATTTCAAGAATCCAGAATATTCAGGGAATTGGTAGAAGTCAAAGAATGTTAGGAATTCAGAATATTCAAGGATATATGTATAAATCCAAACAAATAAATATAAATGTGTAAAAAGATGAAAAAAGATTTCAGTTCTATGTACACTTGTGAAGAAATGTGAGAAATGATGAAAATATGCCATAGGATACCACAACTTACGTGGAGTTATTTTTCTATGTTCTATCTAAGTGAAGTTATCAAATATCTCGAAAATATCGTGCACATTGTTGTCGAAAACCTGATTAATTGCGCAACTGCGTGAATATGACTTTTAGTGGCTGTTTGTAGTTTGTTTATCTATCAAAAAAGATTACGAATTTGACTTTCCTCAACAACTTTCTCAACGGCATTTTTCGATTGCAGAAGATTCGCTCGACTCTCGAAACGGTCGAAGTTGCTTGTGCACGAATTATGCAACGCCCCGCAAAAAATTATTATTAACTTTTTTCAAATAAACATTTTCAACGTTTGCTAACTTCATCGGTCGCAGAACATAGCAATGCATATTGTTGGTAATTTTGTAAACAAACTTTTAAAAAGTTCCGATTTCATCGCAAGCTGAAGTAAAAAAGGCTCTAACTTTTTTATTATAGTAGGAAAATATACGGCATTTAATTTACAATCCGAATATGTATTTTAAAACTACACATTCGAAACTGTAATTCTGAAGTGCTTAGAAATTTCAACTTTTTGGATGAAATTGATTAAAAGTACTACCATTTAGTTGTAAGTGATACTTTTTCGTTGAAAATTAATGTTGTAGTTGCTGAAAATTCGTCTTTCTTGATTAATAATTAACTTCTTTGTTGGAAATTTTAGTTTTCAGTTTAAAAGTCACCTTTTTCTAAACATTTCGGCTGAAGCTTAACCTTTTCCGTTAGAAAAATCGACTATTTGGTTGAAAATTACTTTTTGTATGTAGAAAATTCAAGTATTTCGATAATATGTCATCTTTTTGGTCAACACTTCACCGGTCTCGTTGAACATTCGTCGATTTAGACCGAAAATTCGTCCTTTTGGTTTAAAATTCAAATGTATTCTGAAAATTTCCATTATTTGGTTAAAAAGGAAACTGTTATTTCCTTTAAAAGATTAACTCAGTGTATTTTTGAAATATTTATACATGAAACTGAAGCGTGATTACAATGTCGTATCTTAAATATTTAATACTAACATGAACGCTGTTTACTCTTTGCCATTGAACGTCTTCCCAATTAACAATATATTTAATATTCTAAAAAGTTATGCAACTTTTATGAACAAATTCACTTTAGTGCACCTTTCTGACTTTATATTACCCCAAAAGAAAGACTCTACTGATTCTACACCCCAGCGGCTGCGCCCGTCTTTCAAAATATCAGTACTAGTATTCACCTACATTATTTTTTTTTTAACTTAATATCCTAAATTTGAATTTTTCTGTAGTACACAAGGAAAATCGCAGTAAAACCCGTGTATAGTACTTCTTATTATTAGTTCTCGCAAGGGCATTCTATGGATCCACCGAGACTTGAACCCGCGTCCTGCCGGCGCTGAGGTTTAGGGGCAAGCGTCCTAACCACTAGACCACAGATGCCAGTTTGAAATTATCAATTGCACTTGTCAGCGTCCTCCTGCTGGTCCTTCTGCTCGCCCTCCTGCTGGTTCTCCTGCTGGTCCTCCTGCTGGTCCTCCTGCTGGTCCTCCTGCTGGTCCTCCTGCTGGTCCTCCTGCTGGTCCTCCTGCTGGTCCTTCTGCTGGTCCTCCTGCATGACTTTGGTATGCCTTATTATATTCCTTATGGTAGTATTCCTTGACTGATTCAACGGCAGTCTCCGCTGTGAATATATCTACTTTTCCAAAAGAGTATTCGTAAGGTGATGTGAGCCCAAATGTTTTTTGTCTTACTGTTCCTTCGTATTCCTTTGTTTTACGGTATGCTGCTTCGCTTGCTGCAT
Source organism: Andricus curvator (assembly GCA_932195095.1). Taxonomy (NCBI): domain Eukaryota; kingdom Metazoa; phylum Arthropoda; class Insecta; order Hymenoptera; family Cynipidae; genus Andricus; species Andricus curvator. The sequence continues at coordinate 365,581 of CAKNYM010051285.1, forward strand.
CGTGTGCACTTGGGTTCACTTGATGGTAACGTTCATGTAACTCAGCATGAGCCTCATCATGCCCGCAAGTAAGTTTCAAACTACGGCCCAGACCCAATTTGTGCAAGTCCCCATAGGGTAGAGTCCACCACAAATGATCTTGTGTGTCAAATACGACATATAGATTTATTTGATTGAACAAACGACCTAGTGATTGAATAACATCTCCTTCTGTCCATCCAAAGATGAAACGACCTCTTTTTAAATAAGTAATTGGACGTTCATGATCTAGCAGCCGACCATTAAGTATTTTGAAGTTAGGGTACGATTCAACAGGTTTCTCTAATAATCTGTCGATAGGAGGAAAATGAATAGCGTTGGAATCAGGAAACATTTTCGTTAAATTCGTAGGCCCTGCACGAACAGGTGCTGAACTTCTTAATTCTGTAAGAAGAAATAGAAAGAGGTTAATTTAAATTTTCATAAATGATATAATATGAATTATAGCATATTCCACTGGTTAAAAATTTCTTACACTTAGTGAGGCTTTTGCACCCGATTTTCGAAGGACCAATGGCTATTGATTTTGCTGCACGAGCTCATGCAGGTGTTGTAGCAGCAGACATCAAAATAGAAGTTTTTCAAAAATCCGGTGCATAAATTTGATTTTTTGTAGGTTAGATTGTCAAAAAGAAGATTCGGGATTAGTGCAAAAGCTACACTAAGTTTGCGAACAGTGTAAACAGTAGAAAATGCTATTACATAGAAGGAATAAATAGGGAAACGCCTGCAAAATATTTGACCGACATAAAGTATATCTGTCTCTTCTTTCACTAACAATGAGAAACTCTCCTATTTTTTGCTAAAGTGCTAGGAGTGAACAAATTTTTTTAAGCTCTGAACGTCTGTGGAAGAAAATAAATGACAATATCAATGATTTGTTTTATTTGGAAACTTTGTGTTTAAAAACAAGCCTTGGTTACTTTTCCTTGATTTAAAATAGATGCATAGTTTCTTGCTCCAACGAAAATCTTTTTGTGATTAAGAAGAAGTATTTTGTTTTACTTGCCTGAAAATTTGTTTAAATAACTTATTCAAGAGTGTTCAATAACTTTCGACTTAATAGATTTCCTTTCTTTAATAACAAAGATCAAAATAGTTTAGAAAACTTATATGGCGTTGTATATCTTATAAAATATAAATTTTGGAAAAAATGTTTACAAGAAAGTACAACATTTCTACTAGTATAATTTTGTGTTAAAACATGTACTTTTTTGTGAAAAAATGTACAAAATTTAACAACAAAAATACAATCAAATACGCTGTTACAAAAAAAGCTTTTATGTTTAATCTTTAAGAGAATGGCAGAATATTAAAATGCAATAATGAATAATCGTTATTGAGTCGAATTTACTGTTACCGAATTCATGAAATTCAAGGAATTCACGGAATTAAAGCATTGCAAGGAATTCTCCGATTTCACGGAATTCATGGAATTCCGTGAATTCCTGATATTTCATGAATCTTTGAATTCTCCTAATTCCGTTAATTCCATGAATTCCGTGTATTCCGTGAATTCCTTGCATTCCGTGAATTCACCAAATTCTTGAATTCATTGAATCCCATGAATTCCTTCAATTCCAAGAATTCCCTGAATGCCAAGAATTCCTTGAATTTTTTGAATTTCGCGAATTCCATAAATTCCTAGAATTTCGTAAACTCCGCGAATTCCGTGTATTCCTTGAATTACATGAATTTCGTGAATTCCTTGAATTCCAATGAATTCTTTGAATTCCGTGAACTCCATGAATTCCATGACTACTGGATGTATACCTGTAAACCCCCTAATGATAACAATGTTCTGTACTGACTTGCAGTATTTGGCCAGTACTGGGCCATTACTTACAGTTGGTACTGGTTCGGTACACTCTGTTAGTACTGACCTAGTACTGGCTGAACCAATAATGCAAACAAGGCTAGGTACTGACATGCAGTACTGGGCCAGCACTGAAGTTCATTACTGGGCCAGTACTGCAGATTATTACTGGACAGGTACTGGTCAGGCTCCAAGTGATAACGAAGGCATGCACTGACTCACAATACTGGGCCAGTACATACCGTTGTTCTTGGCGCGGTACTGGTAAAAGGCCTAATGATAATTAAGTTCTGTACTGATCTGCACCCACTACTATGACAAAAAGCTATTTAGAAAATAAATATTAATTGATTGCGAGTATTTTGACTTTGAATATTAATGGTCCTGTGTAGAGTCAATACATATATTACATTTTTAAATATTATATTACAAATAAAATTTCTAACGCTACGGGGTGTCGAACCTACATCCATGAATAAATCTATCGCCTAGCAGTCGGGAGTCTTAACCATTGCGCTAAACCTACGAGTTGAAACTCGATCAAAAAGCCATCCTCATAAGCTACAGCTCAAAAGAGTTAAAATACCAAATTTTAAACTCTATTTTTCCAATTAAATATTTATTATTATACGACGATATGTAAATGTAAAATATACGAACTGTTAACAGGAATAACCATGAAATAATTTTTGAATAAATAATTTAAATCGATTACAATTTTTCTTCATGTAATATTTCGTTTTTTGGCGGTTTAGACTACTTTACAACTTTCTACAATGACAGGAAATGTAATTTTGTAAGGTTTTGTAAGGTTTGGTTTTTAGGTGTTTCAGACCATTTCACAATGTTTAAGATTGACATAAAATGTAATTTTTTCTGAAGATTCACAATTACAATATTTTACATAAAGATGGAACTTGGAATTTTTTTCTTAAAAAAAAAAAAAGCAGAAAAAAGTTGTTTTCGCGACAGTTGTATTTATAGTTTTTAGACATTTTAGAACAGATGAACCATATTTTTAAACATATTTAAATTTTTTCTTAAATATCTATACTGTCGGCATAGTACTGCGGCAATAGTGGAGCCAGTCTTTAGCCAGTACTGGGCGAATGGCCGATTATCTGTACTGGTGACCAGTTCTGGGCCAGTACTGGGCCGGTGGTGAACTCCGGCGGAGTACGGAAAATTTCACCTGTGGCCATTGTCAGCGTTTTTACTGGGCCCGTAAAGTGCCAGTATTGAACCGACGATTGGCGTGACTCCGTAAGAAACGGGTTGGCCGTCTTGCATTAGGCCAGAGTTCTGCCATTATTGGGCTAGCGCTTGTATGCCAGTGCTGGTTTTCCAGCACTGGCGCAGTACTATGCCTCGGTTTCAGCCAGTACTATGCCCATACTGGTCAGCCAGCTGTAGCTAGCCATTACAAGCGCAGTACGGCGCCCGTTGCTAGTAATGGCCTAAGTCCAAAATTTCCACATGGGACGTATCAGTACTGCGCCAGTAGTAAACCCAGTATCACGCCAACCATTGGCTGAAACCTTATGTCGGTTGTCAATCAGCACTTGAAGTTGGTATGTGGACAGTACTACGCCAATCGCTGGCGAAATGCCGGTGCCGGTATTTCACCAGTAATTGCATATTACTCCTAAGCCAGTAGTAAACCAGTACTATGCCCATGGTTGGCACAGTACTAACATCCAGTACTGGTATTTCTTCTCTATTACAACTGGCGCGGTACTGCGCCGGTCGTGAATTCTGGCTAATATCCGACTTTTCCGCTTGTGTTGGTGGTGCTGGCCGTTGCCAGAAAAACTTTTCAAATTAAACGAAACTGTTCTCTGGGTGTAATATTATCGAATTGGTGGCTAACTTAGAAGATAAATATATACTCCTAATTAAGTATATTCACGTACGAAATCATGATATTTTATCATTCCACTAATGGAATGTTTAGTACCAAATAACAAGTTTATTTTACTAAAATCAATTATTGAAAAAATTCAATTTATAATTCTCTCGTCATTTGGGTTTGTTTGTCAATTAGTGAACTTTCTTCTCAATTCTTTTTGATAGAAATGGTGGTCTTGAACATGCATAAAACACAACGCGTTATGTCCATATGTTGCTATTATTTCAGTTAAGATGAAACTGTTACCCAGCAATCGCGTTTTCATATTAATTATTTTTTCTTAATCGAACTTCTATTCAAAATGTACTTAAAATTATAGATATGATATATTATTATAATTATTATATATTTACCAATAGAATTAAGCACAATGAATAAACCGAGGAACAGAGCGCTAGCGGCAAACTTCATCGTCAATTGTAGTAGATACGATCCACGTTAACTGCGTGACTAATGAATGTTCTACGAGGTGCTTCCACATATGTACTAAAAGGCTATCCATATACCACGTAAGCAATTCTTATTTCTTGATTTCCACTCTCAGATCCCCCACAAAAAATACTATCTACGTAGAATATCGACCGTCCTTAGTCGCTATCTCACTCGACCTTATAAATTAAAGCCTCACATATTAGAATATATACTTCCATACAAATTTTCTGTTCTATTTCGTCGTATACCGATATATCGCAGTTCAAACAATGATTCGAGCCAAAGAGATCTGTATTGGTCCAACGTTATCTCTGCCAAGGTTTCAATAACTGTACATATTTTTAAGATGCTTAAGAAGTTGATTGAGGTGAAGTAGTATGAATATTCTCTTCTTACTGTTTCAATAAATCCGAACATGTTAGAAAACCGCATTTTTTTATTGAAGTTTTCTACTTAGCACGTTTCCCATTTCTATAACCTTTTTTTAATAAATATATTTGGCCTTAAATAAATTCACATATTCTCATAAAGCAGATAGTAGTATTCCACTATCGAATTTCTTAATATATCAACTAATCGCATTAATAAATTTCTACTAAAATTTAGTCGCCCGCATTTGTCTAATTGAACTATTTTAAATCCTTTGAAATCTTTTAAAACCATTCGAATTTTTGTAAAGCTCTTAAATATTACTTGGAATATTTTCAAATACCCTGAAGTCCTTAAAATTATTTGAAATCGCTTTAAATTATTCCAACTAATGCAATTAATGTAACTGCAATCGCAAGCTACGAGCGCGTGTAATTTCTTTCCTTCTTGTGAAGCAGTGTCTCCTCAACACCACATTGTTTGAGAATCCTCTCATTACGGACTTCCTCCATTATTATTTCACAGCGCACATTGCGCATGTATTGCATGTCCACCGCTTTAATTTTACTCTCATCCTTTTCTTGGTATTGCCAGGTCTCGCTACCGTGGAGCACAGCGGGTGAAATTATAGAATTATATATCGAAATTTTAGCATTATTTGAGATATTTTTACTTCTGGCAATGGATCCTACCCTGCCGATAACCTTGCTACCCTCGTTTATATACCTGACTATCTCTTAATCGATCTTTCTGACAGTAGTAAATCAATTAACAAGATGCACGTACTTATCAACTGGTTCTATCGTCTCATTGTCTAAGGCAATATTGCATACTATTTTCTCACCCTTTGCTTTAAATACCATAATTTTTGTTTTATTCACGTTAATTTTAGGTCCCATGTTCTTCATTCTAGTATTCAGATTGCTCAAAATTATCTGTCAGCTTTCAATCGACTCTGCTATAACAAACATATCATCTGCAAACACTAAACCACGCACGTTTACTTTCCCCAGATGCACACCTTCTTCTTCGAATAGGGCTATTCTTGTCACTTATCCATGCATATAATAAACAGCCAAGAGGATAGAATGCATTCTTTCCTAACATCTTGCCTACTATCTAACCTCTCACACAGTTCTCCATTTACCGTGTCACTTGGTTTGCTACCTGCATATATTACTTTTATTGCTTTTAATAGCCATCCAGTGATTCCGTACAATCTTAGGATTTCCTGATGTTTAATTCTATCTACTCTAACGAACGCTTTTTCCGGGTCAACAAATGTACAGAAAACTTTTTGTTTACCCTCAAGTTTTTTTCTGTGATCTGTCTCAACCTAAATATCTGATCCGCGCGTGATCATCCTCGCATGATTTCATATTGGACCTCTCAAATCTTTTCTTCTGTTATTTTCATTACCCTATTAATAAGTATTTTTGAAAATATTTCGCTTACGATACTTAGTAAGGTGATACGTCTATAATTATTGCAGTTTCCTTTATCTCCCTGTCCTTTGTATGTTGGAACAATAATCGTCTTTTTCAGTCATCTGGACTTTTCCCCATCTCGATACCTAAATTTATCAACTCGCACAGCCTGTTAGGTCTAATATATTCGCCACCGTATTTAAAGATCTCAGCGTAAATACTATCCACACCAGCAGCATTAAAATTCTTTAAGTTCTTAATGGTATACCTAATCTCAGAGACACTAATTCTTTCAGCCGGGTTTTCCGACGTAGCGTCTTCTAAGTCGCAGTTGTGCCAATCCATAGGTTCACATCCTAATAATTCCTTGTAATGTTCTCTATAACCGGCTTTTACTCTGTCCAAATCCCACACCATTTCGCCCTCTCTATTTCTAATTCTGACTAACTCTATACTGTTACTTCCTTTCTTGTTGTCCTTGCGCAATTGGCAAAAAAATATTTCTTATTTCCATCGAAAGCGTTTTGCACTTTTTTCTCTTCTTCCGCTTTTATTTTATCCTTGCTTTCTTCAACTAATATTTTCACTTTTCTGTTCTTTTCCCTACAATCATTTTCTAGTCTAATTATATCGTTATCACCAAGGCCGATGATGTTCAAATTTCTTAGATATGCTTGTCTCTATTCGTTAACGGCTACGCGGATTTCATCATTCCAGTAAGAGATACTATTGTATCTCTTACTAGCTCTCTCAGTCTCTCCTCTGTAATAACACAGTGAATAAAACTGTGGCTATCGCCTCTGCACCAGGTGTACAAGTGGATAATCTTATGCCTAAGCCAAATATTGGTATTAGACAAGTCCTTTTTTAAACATAAGCTAAGCAATCTGTCTCCGTTACCATTTGTTTTGGATCTCCAAAATAATCTAACACCCTGTCCGTACCCTCGCGGTTAACTGCAATCCATTCATCCATGTCTCCTAGTAGAATGATTCTTTCTTCATAAGCGCAAGTGCCGATAGTATCATTGAAAGTATCCCAGAAGGCGTCTTTTACCTTACACAGTTCACCATCAACTGGGGCGTAACACACTATGATAAATAGTCTTTGGATTCCCACTTTCATTCTAACCCACAACAATCTGGGAGATACAAATTTATGTCCCTTGACATGCTGTTTTGCTTCCTCTTTCATAATCAGACCGACTGCTTGGCAACAATGTGATTCGCTGTCCACTCCTGATCATAGTTCCAGTTCGTACTTTAACTTCCGATTTTCCATTATTCTACTGTCGCATCCCGTTTTCTTTGCTTCATGTACACATACATTATATACCTTCCTTAGTATATTGTCTTCCGTAATTGTTTTTGCTTAAAACCATTCACACCTGTATCGGAAAACAAAATTCAACCTACGAGAAACTGAATATGAATTCAAGTTTAAATTTATTTAAATATTTTTCCTAGTTCTATTCTTTTTTTTTTGCCGGCAATTCAATTTCAAACCAAATTTAAATCAAATGAAGTAATGTAATTTTGAAAAAGTACTCATATTAAAGTTGATTGCTAATGCAATAATCCGAAAATACTAAAATACACTATATTTCTTCAAATCGGTTGACAATGTCAAACTCTTTTATACATTGTGAAATCCTTAGAAATCTTTTAAAATCCTGTATAATATTTTGTAACTTTTTGTAATTTTGGAATCGTAACTAAAAAAGACGATATTTCTACCAAAAGAGATGATTTTTCAAACCTTTGAAACCATTCAAAATACTTAAAAATCTTCTAAATTGTATATTAGAAATCTTCAAAAACTCACTCAAATGTTGTCTAGAATTTTGTAATCGATTTAAATAAATACTTTAACGGCACAGTTTCAGTTAACATTTCAGAAAATGGATCCTTGACATTCCTTAAGGAGAAAATAATCACAAGTGTATCGCGAGTAAGATCTTTCAAACAAAAACAAAAATATTGCCTAAGTGAAGAATAAATGAACTTTTTACCTTTCGTGCTCATGATGTATGGGACGACCTTCTAGACAGGGACCCAGTGGTCACTAGCCTGGGCGTGCAAGTACATATTTCTAATTATTATTCACACAAATATAACTTGAGAAGAATTAATTGGCCGTCTTTTTCTTCCATTTTAAAAAATCTCGTAGAATACAGGGCGACTGACATTCTTCCGCCTACATCGGATCCCATCTCTAGCTACAATTCTTTTGTTGAATGCGTGGATGAGGCTATCTTGTCATCCGGGGTACTCTAGGTCACTTCCAAACCACCAAACCATGGCCACCCATGTAAAAACAAACCTTTTGTTCCAGCTTTTTGGTGGAATGAGGCTTGCGATAGTGCTGTTAAGGATAGGCGTAAAGCTTCTATCAAATTCAGAAAACGATATCATTATTCCAACTATTTAAATTATAAAAGACTCACAGCTAAAGCTAAACGCACCCTCTATGAAGCCAGAAGCAATTCCTTTCAAAGTTTTTGCGAATCGCTTGATAGAACATCATATATCTCCCGAATTTGGAGAGTCATTAAGTCATTGAAAAATAGATTCACTCACCCAGCAACCTCGCGTTGCTCGACAGATAGCAGCGTTGAGATGTGCCCTTATACTGTCTTCCATGATAAGTTCTCCAGTGACTGTAGGACCAACTAGTTCATTGAGGCTCCGTTCACCGAAAATTAACTTACTATAGCCATTCCTTCCTTGAAAATGAAATCTTCTCCCGGGCTAGATAAAATTGATAATAATATCATTAGTCCCTTTCCTCCTGAAGCCAATACCATTCTTTTAGAAATTTATAACGACATCTTATTGTCTGGCTACTTTCCACCTTCCTGGAACACCTTTTTGGTAGTTTTCATTCCCAAGTCAACGCCAAGCAAATTTATACCTATGTCCTTAGCCTCCTGTTTATCTAAGGTTATGGAAAAACTAATTTACAATAGACTCCATTGGTACTTTGAGCATACCTTTAATCTCTCCCCTACACAATTCGGTTTCCGAAAAGGTAAATTTTGGGCGGATAACCTGGCCTTACTTTCCACGGAAATTTTGACGGGTTTCGTCAAGGGTGAGGTCACAGCGGGTTTTTTTTCATACCTCAAAGGGGCCTTTCCCAGCGTATTTCTCCAAATTTTAGTGGAAGATCTATTTCATGAAAGAACATTTATTTTAACATCAATAGCGAATTGTTTGGACCTAGAGTAAGCACAGATGACCTTCCCCAATGCTGCATTTTGATCATCATTTTTTTTTAAATTTTAAGAAATTTTTTAAACTAATTAATTACATTTTTTAAAAATTATTTAATCTTTCAATTGAAAAATTTTAATTGTTCAAACATTTTTTAAAAATAAATTAATTGCATTCTTACATCAATTTGAATGAAAAATTAATGAATTTTAATTTAATTCAATCCATTTTAATTTTCAATTTTAATGAAATTAAAAAACGTAAATTTTTTAAATAAAGAATTGTCTTTAAAAAATTTGATTAGATTTTTTCAATTTGAAAATTTAAAATGTTTAAAAAGATTTTAAACATTTTTGAAATGAATTAATTGCATTCTTAAGTCAATTTAAATGCAATTTAATTAATTTAAATGAAATTTAATAAATGTTAATGTTCGAATTGAATGAAATTAAAAAAATTTTAATTTAAAAAGAAAATTTAAACATTTTAATTTTCGATTTCAAATATTTATTCAAAATAATTAATAACATTTAAAGAAAATTTGAATTTTGGAATTTTTCGATTGAAATTTTTTTAATTTCCAAAATATTCGATTTAAATGAATATTTTAATTAATTTTTTTTTTAATGATTAAAAAAATGTATTCACTTATTTTCAGAGGAACAAGGCTGAGTACAGAAGAGTAACATGTACTGTAAAAGCTCCTGCAAAATGGTTCTTCGAGAGTACGATGCAGGAATTCCAGAAATCTTGCAACCTCAGCATTGCAGAAAAGAAATCAGATTCCTTTCGGCAGATGCGACTATTGTCTCAGGACATGGTTAAGATTTTCAAAGGAATTGTTTCAGCAGATCTAGATTTGCTGTTGAAAACATTATGGTAAATATAATTTTTTTTTTGAAATTTTACGTATTTAAAAAAAAATTATTACAGCAAACATGCTAAAAAAGAGAAAATATTTTTTAGTTCTAATCATGAATATTTTTTTTTAGTATTTGAAAAACTTAAAATAAACATAAAAAAACTTTGATTTTCAATTAGGTTTAATTTTTTTCAAAATAAGAATACATTTTTTTAATCATAGTAGAAAAAATAACGATTTTTAAACTTTTTTGTTTCAGACTCGTGAAATCTACGTGGAATGGTTTCTGCAACCTCTAAGTCTTGCAGAACTAAGGGTGCCATTAATTATAACAATAGCCATATACGATTACAATTTCAATTGGCCTGAAATTGGAAATGATAGCCAAGAGTCTTGCTATGTCACATTTGGTGGTACGTTTCAAAAAGAAAAGGAAATTTCGTTGACGGTGGGAGATAAACGAAAATTTTACGAAGCAAATTCAGAAGAAGATGATAAAGAAAAAGATGGTGAAGAAAAAGATGGTGAAGATAAAGATGTCGAAGAAAAAGATGTTGAAGAAAAAGATGTCGCAAGAAAGATGCCGAAGAAAAGGGTGTCGAAGAAAGCGTTAAAGAAAAGTTAGGTCTGGTTATTAAAAAAGAAGAAATTGATCTTGGTGAAGTTCTTTGTCGGAATGAAAGTGATTAAGAAAGTTTGTGAAAAGTGAAGTATCTTTCTTAGCTTAGGAAGTTAAAGAGTGGTAGGAGAAAATACCAGGTAATCAACATTTTTTACGAAAATGATCTTCTTTCGTTGTCAATAGATTTTCGTTTAAGACTTTAAGAAAAAATAGAAAAAAAAATCCAATTAAATGTTTAACATTTTAATAATTTGTTTCATGTTTTTGAAATTAGTATCATTTTTATTGAAAAATAATAATGGTGATTTTTGCATTTTTATAGAGTGTTTTTCGCTCCCCAAAAAAATTAAATTTTTTTGTTTGGTTATCTAGTTCTGTACTTCCACCTTTTTAAGCATTCAACAATCCTTTTTTTAACTAGTTTTTCAATTTAAAAGCAAAAAAAGAATGTTCACGGAGAAAAAATGGTGGTCAAAGTTAGAGGGTCAAAATCAAGAGAGCCAGTCCGTTCTTCTAGATGGTCTAAAGAGCCATCCAGATTTTTTTTGACATAGTAGGAGAGGCTCTCATTTTATGACAAGCCTGGCTGCTATAAGAAAGTCAGACTCACTGTCAGAGATAAGCAAGGTATCCTTTCGGGATGGTCAATACGATCATCTTGTTTCCACTCACTTCGACGATGCACGGAAGAGCAAATGACCCATCGCGGAGAGTCAACATGATAGTTACAAAGTGCATAAGAGTATTAGGAATAATTGTAAATTCATATTTAGGATGAAAAAAGATATTCCTTTCTATAAAATTAAAATCGATCATTTATTTTTAAGGAGAAAATTTAATAATAATTTAAATTTCACTTTACAAGTCTACCTTGTGAGCAAACAATTAATTTTAACAACTTTACGCTTATTATTTGCTGTAAACAATTGCTTTTCACATTTAATTATTTCAAATAAGCGTGCCAACCTTAACCAATCCGGTTGTCGACGCGATGCATGCACTGTGAAAGGATACGAGAGTTGGGAGCACCGTGGTTCAGAGCAATTATCGGAATGAGTGAACGTCATTGAGCCGTTCAGCGTCACATTTGCTGTTTATTGATCTTAAACATGTTTTTAATAAGTTTAAACTGCTTTTCGATATTTCGAACATTCGTGGAGAGTGAAGTGCATAAGAGAGAACATGATGGAAAGTGAATTAAGCTTATTCTTTTGGATTTTCAACGTCAAATTTGATGCTTCCAAGGGATTTAGGATAAAGGCGTGACTGGACATTCAGCTATCAATTTGTTGTCATCGTGTCGTTTCAAACTGAAAACGTGCAAAAAATTTCAGCATTCATTGATGATGCAGAAAGTAACGAGATGTGGCATATTGGTTTCTGAATTCACTTTAATGTTTGAAATCTTACAATTCAGTGTGACACCATTTCGTGTCCTTAGCCTTTCGTGCTCCAAAAAATATATTGACAATGTGCACTGTTTTGGCAAAGAATAAAAAATGCTTTCAGAATTCATGTATTTCATATAAATTTTCAGGTTTTCTAGGTTCCACTCGATTTTATAATTTCCAGTCTCTTATGAGAGAGAGACTGGAATAAGTAGGAAAAGGACAACAAATATAGAAAATGTAGGATAACCAAAACGACCCTTTAAGATGACCAGGTCGACTGTCCGAGGAGATCAAGTCGACTATCTGATATGGCCGAATCGACCCTCTATGATAAGCGATGCGACCCTTTATAACGATCAATTCCGCCCTCTGTGATGATCGGTTCACACTCGATGACGCTTGAGTCGACCGTCCCAGATGACCAAGTCGACACTCTGAGATGATCGAGTTGAAACTCTTGTTTCAATGTTCTAGAGATAGTCGCTTTAGCAATCTTCACGGGCTGTCCTACAGTTGACCCTGCAATATAGTGCCTGCACATCTAGATGCCCAAACTGACCTTCCATTTTTCTCCGTGTTGTAATTTGTAGAGATCTGTAGAGAGATCATCATAACCCCGTGATGTTTATTCGTTTTAAAGAGTGAAATAAAATTAGGTTTTATACAGACTCTAGTTATAAGAAAAAACATGTAAGAAAAATTGACAGAAAATATGTAAAAAATATAGAAAATGAAATGATTTAAAAAAATTCTAAACAATAAAGCCTCATAAAAAGTAATTTAGTTTTCTTTCATCATGGTCAGGGTTTTCATGATCAAATTAAGGTAATTATTTTCTACTATATTGGACTGATGACTAATTTTTGTTTGAACGTAAATTTAACTTTTTGTAGAAAAATTATCTTTATTTAAAAAAAATAAATCTGTTGTGGTGAAAATATGTTTCCTTGAGATGAAAATGTTAGTATTTTCATAGAAAGTATAAGTATTGAGTTAATCATTATTTTTTGTGTTAAGAAATCATATTTTTAGGCTAGGTTAATCTTGGGTTGAAAATTTAAATATGTGTTTGGAAATTAATTTGTTCGTTGTAAATATATATATTTTTATTGGAAATTCAACTTCTTTGTAGGAAGTCGTTTGTGTGGCTTAAAAATTAAATTGGTTTGTTGACTGTTCTTTTGGCTTAAAAATTCTATTATGCTTCTATTTGGTTGGATCATGTTTATGGCCTAAAAATTAAACTTTTTTTTTAAAACTTTGTCCTTTTGGCTTAAAAATTCGTTTTTTTTGGGTTGAAAACTCAACTCTTCTGTAGAAAATTGTTCCTGTGGTTTACAAATTCAACTGCTTTATTGAAAGGTTGTCTTTTTTGTTTGAAAAATCGCTTTTTTGTTGTTGTGACAATTCGTATTTTCCGGTTCAAAGATTCAAATATTTTATTGAAAATTTATTTATTTGTTTTAAAAAGGCATCTCTTTTGAATTAAAAATTCAACTGTTTTCTAAATCATTTGTCTTTTTGATTTGGAAATTGAAACATTATTCAGTGAAGTTTATTTTTGTTGTTGTTGAAAATTTCGCCCATTTGATTGAAAATTCATCTTTATAGGTTGAAGATTTAAATATTCGGTTTAAAATTCGTCTTCTTTGTTTCAAAATTCTTTCGTTCACAATTTATATTTTTTGATAGAAAAATAATGTTTTTCGGTTGATAATTTAATTATTTTGTTGAAAAGTTTATATATTTCGACTAAAAATCCTAAGTGTTTTATTTTAAATTCAATATGGTACCAATGCATCAATTCTATTGAAAAGAATTTATTGTGTTAAAATTTATATTTATTAAAAATAAATATTCCAGGCACAAGTAGCAGATCAGAACCGAAGTGGATTTAACATGGCAATTACTAGTCATCATGGTCAGGGTTTTCAGGATCAAAATAAATAACTAAACTATTTTTATTTTTAAAAAATGAATCTTTTGTGTTAAGAAATCATATTTTTAGGTTAAGAAGTCGTTTTGTTATCTAAAAATGCAACTGTTTTTTTTTAATGTTTAATCATTTAATTTATTATTTTTAACTTATTTTAATTTCTATTTTCATTAGGAATTAACCTTTTTGTTGAAAATGCATATTTTCAGGTTCAAAATTCAAGTTTTTTTCTGTAAGTTTATATTTTCACTTTAAAAATTAAACTGTTTTGTTTAAAATTAGTCTTTTCGGGTTGAACATGCAACTATTTGGTTAAATCATATTTTTGGTTCAAAAATTAAATTTTTTCTTGAAACTTTGTCTTTTTAGCTTAAAAATTCAACTGCTGTGTTGGAAGTTTATCTTTTTGGGTTTGAAATTCTATTATTTTCATAAAATATTCAACTATTTGTTTGAAAATTAAAGTTAGGATATAATGAAATAATCAAATTTTAAATGTGTATCAGTATTAGATTAATAATTGTTAATGTATATTTCCTTTGAATTCTCTTGAGTTCTTTAAATTCATTATGCATTCTTTTTCATTCCCTCGAATTTCTTGCAATGATTTTTTAGACTTCTTCAAATCCTGTTGAATTCTTTTAAATTCCTTGAAATCTTCTGAATTCCTAAATTCCTTGCATTATTCTGACTCTGAAATCTTCGGAATTCCCTCAATCATCTGCATTTTTTAAATAAATGTAATTCACTAAATTTCAAGGACTTAAAATAATTCAAGGAATTTTGAAGAATTGAAGGAATTTCAGAAATGTTCGAAAATTTTGGAGCATTTAAGTAATTCAAGGATTTCAGCGAATTCAAAAAATTGCAGGAATGCAGTACATTCAAGGAATTCAGAAAATTCAGAGAATCAAGAATTTCAGAGAACTCTTAAAATCCTGTGAAATCTCGTGAAATCGTTTGAAAACTTAAGATATTCCTTTAAATCATCGTATCCCTTAAATAAATAATAATTTAAATTCCGTGAAATATTTTGAAGTATTATGAGATCCCTTTTGAAGTATTTGACATCGCTTTAAAATTCAATAAGATCTTTTAAATCCGTCGGAATCTTTCCAAACATCTTGAAATCCCTTCAAATCTTCAAACTCCCGTCGAAATCCCCTGAGATCCTTGAAAATTAGTGAAAATATATTGGTATTTCTTGCAATCCTTAAAATCCCTTGAAATCTCTTAAAATCCTTTTTAATTCCCTGCAACCTATGTGATTCCTCAGCATCTTTTGGAATCCCGAAAAAGTTTTGGAAATCTCGTTAAATTTCCTAAAAATTGTGTAATTCTTTGAAATGGTTTGTAGTCTTTTTATATACCTTAAACTTCCTCAAAATCTTTTGAAATTTGGTTTACAGTGAAACTCAATTTATGTATTTTATCTATATTTGGTAAAAATGTAAAATCTGACATAAGAAGGGGGGTGGGTCACATAAATCTTACGAATCATTTTCGGGCGAATTTATCCCAATTAACTTTTTTTACTGGGGAGTTGAGAGAATTCGGCGAATTTAAGGAATTTCAGGAATCCAGATTATTCAGGGAAATTGTAGAAGTCAAAGAATGTTAGGAATTCAGAATCTTTAAGGATATATATGTATAAATACAAACAAATAAATCTAAATGTGTAAAAAGATGAAAAAAGATTTCAGTTCCATGTGCACTTGTGAAGAAATGTGAGAAATGATGAAAATATGCCATAGGATACCACAACTTACGTGGAGATATTTTTCTATATTCTGTCTAAAACAAAGTGATGTTACCAAATATCTCGAAAATATCGTGCACATTGTTGCCGAAATTTGATTAATTGCGCAGCTGCGTGAATATGACTTTTAGTGGCTGCTTTCAGTTTGTTTATCTATCAAAAAAGATGACGAATTTCTGTACCATCAATTTTGCGAAATAAATTTTCGAAATATGCCAACGTTTGGTTGACTTTCCTCAAGAACTTTCTCAACCACAGTTTTCGATTGCACAAGATTCGCTCGACTCTCGAAACGGTCGAAGTTGATTGTGCACGAATTATGCAACGCCCCGCAAGAAATTATTAACTTTTTTCAAATAAACATCTTCAACGTTTGCTAACTTCAGCAGTCGCAGAACATGACAATGCATATTGTTGGTAATTTTGTAAACAAAATTTTAAAAAGTTCCGATTTCGTCGCGAGTTGAAGTGAAAAAGGCTATAACTTTTTTTATTAGCAGAAAAATACACGGCATTTAATTTACAATGCGAATATGTATTTTAAAAATGCACATTCGAAACTTTAATTCTGAAGTGCTTAGAAATTTCAACATTTTGGGTGAAATTGATTAAAAGTACAACCATTTAGTTGTAAATGCTACTCTTTCGTTGAAAATTAATTTTGTAGTTACTGAAAATTCGTCTTTCTTGATTAATAATGAACTTCTTTGTTGAAAATTTTAGTTTTCAGTTTAAAAGTCACCTTTTTTGTAAAAATTTCGGCTGAAGCTTAACCTTTTCCGTTAGAAAAATCGACTGTTTGGTTGAAAATTAGTCTTTGTATGTAGAAAATTCAAGTATTTTGATAATATGTCATCTTTTTTGGTTAAAACTTCAACGGTCTCGTTGAACATTCGTCGATTTAGACCGAAAATTCGCCCTTTTGGTTTAAAATTCAAATGTATTCTGAAAAGTTCCATTATTTGGTTAAAAAAGAAACTGTTATTTCTTTAAAAGATTAACTTAGTGTATTTTTTAAATATTTATACATAAAACTGAATCGTGATTACAATGTCGTATCTTAAATATTTAATACTAACTTGAACGCTGCTCACTCTTTGCCATTGAAAGTCTTCCCAATTAACAATATATTTGATATTCTAAAAAGTTATGCAATTGTTATGAAAAAATTCACTTTAGTGCACCTTTCTGACTTTATCTTACCCCAAAATAAAGACTACTGATTCTACACGCCAGCGGCTGCGCCCGTCTTTCAGAATATCAGTACCAGTATTCACCTACATTATTTTTTTTGTTAAGTTAATTTTCTAAATTTGAATTTTTCTGTAGTACACAAGGAAAATCGCAGTAAAACCCGTGTATGGTACTTCTTATTACTAGTTCTTGCGAGGACAGTATATGGATCCACCGAGACTTGAACTCGCGTCCTGCCGGCGCTGAGGTTTAGGGACAAGCGTCCTAACCACTAGACCACAGGTGCGAGTTTGAATTTATCAATTGCACTTGTCAGCGTCCTCCTGCTGGTCTTTCTGCTTGCCCTCCTGTTGGTCCTCCTGCTGGTCCTCCTGCTGATCCTCCTGCTGGTCCTCCTGCTGGTCCTTCTGCTGGTCCTCCTGCATGACTTTGGTATGCCTTATTATATTCTTGATGGTAGTATTCCTTGACTAATTTAAAGGCAGTCTCCGGTGTGAATATATCTACTTTTTTAAAAGAGAATTCGGAAGGTGATGAAAGGCCAAATGTTTGTTGTCTTACTGTTCCTTCGTATTCCTTTGTTTTACGGTATGCTGCTTCACTTGCTGCTTCGTGCGCACTTGGGTTCACTTGATGGTAACGTTCATGTAACTCAGCATGAGCCTCATCATGCCCGCTAATAAGTTTCGAACTACGGCCCATACCTAATTTCTTTAAGTCCCCATAGGATAGAGTCCACCACAAATGATCTTGTGTGTCAAATACGACATATAGATTTATTTCATTGAACAAACGACCTAGTGATTCAATATTATCTCCTGTTGTCCATCCAAAGATGAAACGACCTCTTTTGAAATAAGTAATTGGATCTTCATGCTCTATTAGCCGACCATTGAGTATTTTGAAGTTAGGGTACGATTCAACAGTGCCCTCTGATAATCTATCGATAGGAGGAAAATGAATAGCGTTGGAATCAGGAAACATTTTAATTAAATTAGTATGCTCCGCACGAACAGGTGCTGAACTTCTTAATTCTGTAAGAAGAAATAGAAATAGGTTAATTTAAATATTTATAAATGATATAATATGAATTACAGCATATTCCACTGGTTAAAAATTTCGTAGACTTAGTGAGGCTTTTCCAGCCGATTTTCGAAGGACCAATGGCTATTGATTTTGCTGCACGAGCTCATGCAGTTACTGTAGCAGGAGACATCAAAACACAAGTTTTTCGAAAATCCGGTGCATACATTTGATTTTTTCTAGGTTTGATTGTCAAAAAGGAGATTCGGGATCAGTGCAAAAGTGCTACACTACAGTGCTACACTGAGTTTGCGATCAGTGTAAACAGTGGAAAATGCTATTAGAAGGAATAGGACTTGCATGTTGGTGGCGGAAGTGAGAACGTGTTTAGTGACAGGTGGGGAGAGAATTTTACGGAATTTGTGTGGAAGGTGTGAGTAGAGTGTGAGGGTGGAAGCCGAGGGGGTGAGTAGGGTTGTGTGGGGTGAAGTGAGGAGATAAAAAGTGAGTTTCAGCGTGGATGTGAGGTGGTATCTAGTTGGATAGGGAAAGTGAGGTTAGGTTGGCAAGTAATCGGGGGAGTCAGTGGTAAGGAGTCTTGGGCTTTCGAGGGGTCAA
Organism: Andricus curvator; assembly: GCA_932195095.1. Taxonomy (NCBI): domain Eukaryota; kingdom Metazoa; phylum Arthropoda; class Insecta; order Hymenoptera; family Cynipidae; genus Andricus; species Andricus curvator. Next base: position 384,193 of record CAKNYM010051285.1, read on the forward strand.
GGGTGGTTCTCGCAGAGTTAGGGGATGTTAAGGGAGAGAAAGGGAGGGACTGTGAGGAATTGAAGAAAAAAAAAGTAAAAAAAAAGGGAAATAAAAGGAAAATTTGGCGGCGAAAGACGCCAACATTCTGCAGTGACATCTGTCGGTTGCGAAAGGTACTGCATGGAGAGGTCTCAGTTACCGGCGGCAGAGCGGGAGGTGGGCAGCGAGAATACTGGCAGTGCTGGTAGTGAAACTGACGGGCAGGGAATTTTCCACAAGCCCGACGGCCAACAACGCGTCGCCCGGTGTCGAGCGGTGCGTGGGGGAGAGGGAGAAATCGGGACGGTGGCAACGAAGGAAGCGAGAAGGTAAGGGAGAGAGCGTCGAGCGTAAGTGACGGGGAGGATCTCTTGAAAAGGAAGAGAGACAGTCAAGAGAGTCCGGAGAAAAGCGAGGTCGAGAGCCCGTTTGAAAAAAGCGCGATAACACCTAGGTCACCCCCCAAAAAAATGGAGGGGATGTTGGAAAAGGAGGCTCTCGGGATGTTGTTAGGCGAGATCAGGGGGTTGAGGGAGGACGTAAGGGGGACCAAGGAGCAGATGGAAGGCATGAGGGAGGACTTGAGAATCAGAGATGAGAAATGGGAAAAGGAGGTGAAAGAGCTGAGAGAGAGAGTAGATGGGTTAGAGAGGGAAAGAAAAGAAAAAGAAGTTAAAATAAAACAGATGGAAGAGGAGATTAGGGTGTGGAAAGAAAGGACGGAAAAAAGGCTTGAGAAGGTGGAGGGCAGGATGGAAATGGAAATAGGAGACGGGGGTAGCGGGGGCGAGATTAAAGGTATTTGGGAGAGGGTAGGGAGTATGATAGAAGAGAAAGTGGGAGAGCGTAGGAATGAAAAGGAGGAGAGGGCGGATAGGGAAAGGATAAGGGAAATGGAGTTGAGAATGGAGAGAAAGGAGAAGGCAGACAGGAGAAATAATATTGTGATAAGAGGGTTGAGGATGAAGAGCGGGGAAGGAAGGGAGGGCGTGGAAGCGCTGCTACAGAGCATAGGGTGGAATAAAGGCAGGTTAGGGAAAGTTAAGTTGGAGGGGAGAAAGGAGAAAGAAGTGGCGGTTGTGGAGTTGGAGAGCTGGGAAGAAAAGTTGGGGGTAATGCGAAATAAAAATAGGATAAAGGATAAGGAAGTTTTCATCGATCACGATTTGACGAGAAAGGAAAGGGATGTACAGAGAATGCTGTACGACAGGGCTAGGAGGGAGAGGAGTGAAGGGATATCGGCGAAGGTAGGATATCGGAAAATAAAAATAGACGAGAAAATGTGGGTGTGGGACGAGGAGAAAGAGGTGTTGAAGGAAGTGCAGGGGAATTTGTTTCGTAGGAAGTAGGGGGTTGGGGGTAATGCAGGGCAGAGGAGTTGTGAAGGTGCTTTACTGGAACGTAGCAGGTGTAAAGAAGAAGGATGAGGAGTTCTGGAGGTATATCCAGGAATTTGATGTGGTAGGACTGGTAGAGACGTGGGTAGAAAGAAAGGAATGGGATAGAATAGAGCCAAAGCTGCCAAGGGGGTATAGGTGGAGACTCCAAGAGGCGGTCAGAGTGAAGAAGAAGGGAAGGGCTAGTGGGGGAATTATAACGGGGGTTAGAGATAGATTAGAGGAAGAAGCTCACGGAGAGGAAGAGGCGGAGGGAGTGCAAATGAGGAAAGTAAAGATAGGAGGGGTAACGGGTAAGTTTGTGACAGTGTACAATAAGGATGGGATGGAAAGAATTAAAGAAAGGGTGGAAGACCTGATAGGTGAAAGAGAGGAAGGTATTGTGGTACTGGGTGGGGACTTTAACGCGAGGATGGGGAGGGAAGGGGGCCTTTACAGGGAAGGGGAGAGCTTCGAAAGGAATTCGAAGGATAGGTTAATAAATAAGGAGGTGGAGATTCTAAGGGACTGGATGGAGGATAGAGGCTGGGCGGTGGCAAATGGTATGGCAACTGGGGACGAAGAGGGAGAATACACATATGTAGGTAAGGTGGGGGTATCGGTGATAGACTATGTAGTCATGAATATGCAAGGGTGGGAGGAGATGGAGAGATTCGCAGTAGAAGGGAGTGTAGAATCAGACCATCAGCCATCAGGGTTGTGGATAAGGGGTGACAACGGCGGAAGGCAAGGTGGGGAAGAAGTGTCGACGGGGGAAAGGGTTAGCTGGACGAGGGAGGCGATAGAGAAGTATAAGGAGCAGTTAGGGAAGGTACGCTTCGAAGGGGAGACGGTGGAAGAGATATGGGAGGATTTAAACGAAAAAGTGAAAGGGTGCGTGCAAAAGAAGGTATTCAAAAAGAAGAAAAAAGGAATGGTGAAGCCGTGGTGGGATAGGGAATGTAAAAAGATGAAAAGGAAGGTGAAGAGGAAGTATAAGAAGTGGAAAGAGGGTACTGCGAAAAGGGAGGAGTACGTAGAAATGAGGAAGGGGTTTAGATTAATGTGTAAGAGGAAAGAACAGGAAAAGGAGAAAGAGCTGCAGGAGGAGTTAGGCAATGTTAAGACAGAAGGGGACGTCTGGAAGATAATAAATAGGTTTAGGAAGCGTAGAGTAGGGATAAGCGAGAAGATAGGGAGTGAGGAGTGGAGGGAGTTTTTTAAAGAATCATTTCAGGGTTCAGATTCAAGGAAGAGAGATGATGGGAGTAGAAGAACGGGAGAGGCAGAGATGGAGGAGTTGAATGATGAGGAGATGGAGAAACAGATAAGGAAGTTAAGAAGGTAAAAATCAGCAGGGCTGGATGGGCTAGAGAACGAAGCATGGCTGTTTAGTACACAAGAGGTTAGGGAGAGGCTGAAGTAGGTAGTGAAGAAAGTATGGAGGGGGAAGGGATTCCCACGAGGGTGGAGAGAAGGGTTAATAGTGCTGTATAAGAAAGGAGATAGGGATACACAGGGCAATTATAGGGGGATTACGCTAATGAATACGGCGTATAAAGTATACGCGATGGTGGTGGCGAAGAGGCTGCGGAAGGATGTCGAGGGGAAGGGAATATTGCCACAGATGCAGGCGGCTTTAGGGCAGGTAGGAGTACTATCGAAAATATCTACGTTCTGCAGCACGTGGTGGATAGAGAATTAGCGAAGAAGGGGTCGAGAGTGTACGCGTTTTTTGTGGATCTAAAAGGTGCGTTTCCGTCGGTGGATAGGGGGAGGTTGTGGGAGGCGATGGAAGAGAGGGGAGTGGAGAGAGGCCTGATCGAGAGGGTAAGGGAGATATATGAAGAGACCAAAGATAAGGTAAGAGGAGGACAGGGGATTTCGGAGGGATTCTGGATGGATAGGGGGTTAAGACAAGGGTGTCCGCTTAGCCCAACGCTTTTTGCGATTTTAATTGCGGATATGGAAAGTAAGCTGGAGGCCGGAGTGGTAGGAGGAGTCAGGATAGGAGGGGTTAGAATTTGGTCGCTAGCGTATGCAGATGACATAGTGTTGTTGGCAAAAAGCGAGGAGGCCTTAAAGGAAATGATGAAGAGGTTGAGAAGATACCTGGATAAGAACAGGTTAGAACTGAATGCGGAAAAGTCCAAGGTTATGGTTTTCAGAAAAGGAGGTGGAAGGGATAAGGAAGGAAAGTAGATGTGCAAGGGAAAGGCGGTGCAGGCGGTGAAAGTGTTTGTGTACCTGGGCTTCTTGTTTCGGAGGAATGGCGGAGTGGATGGTCACATAAAAGAGAGAGTGAGGAGGGCAAATGTGGTGATAAGGCAGGTGTGGGTGTTGGGAAAGAAGTTATTCGCAGATGATTTTGGAAGAAGAATGAAATTGTTTGACTCACTAGTGATGAGTGTGCTATTGTATGGAGTAGAGGTGTGGGGGTGGAAGGAAAGCGAAGAGGTAAATAGGATACAGGAGAGATAGTTAAAGTGGACACTGGGGCTGGCAAGGTACACGCCTAATTATATTGTCAGGAGGGAGACGGAGAGAACGAGTGTAGGGATTCTAGCGGGGAGACGAGCGTGTAAATATGATGTGAAATTTTTGGAAGAGGGGGGAAGTAAGCTGGTTAGGGAGTGTTGGTGGGAGAAGGAGAACAGGAGAGGGGGTGGGAAGATGGAGGTTGAAAGAGAAAGGTATTTTATAACGAATGGACTGCAGATGGATGAAGTGAGAAGGATGCATGAGGAAGGAAGGAAGGTATATGAGTTGTACTTTCCTTTAATTTTGGTTGTAATTTATTGTATTTATTTGTAGAATTCTGTAAAAATGGCTTTAGTTTTTTGTACTTTTTTGTAAAGAGTTTTTCACCAGGGATGGTATGATTTTTGTTAGGATCTCTTGATTTAAAAATCTTTTTTTCAAATAATTGTCAACCAAAATTTTGAATTCACCATATTATTGATTATTGATATTATTGATGGAAAAAAAATTGCGAAACTTCGAAAGAATGATTAAGTGGAATTTACTGTTACCGAATTCATGGAATTCACGGAATTAAAGCATGGCAAGGAATTCTCCGATTTCACGGAATTCATGGAATTCCGTGAATTCCGTGAATTCCATGAATTCCATGAATTCGGTGAGTTTCCCTAATTCCGTTAATTCCATGAATTCCGTGTATTCCGTGAATTCCGCGAATTCCGTGAATTCGCCCAATTCTTGAGTTCATTGAATCCCATGAATTCCTTCAATTTCAAGAATTCCCTAAATGCCAAGAATTCCTTGAATTCCATAAATTCCTTGAATTTCGTAAAATCCATGATTTCCGTGTATTCCTTGAATTACATCAATTTCGGGAATTCCTTGAATTCCATGAACTCCTTGAATTCCATCTATTCTTTGAATTCCGTGAATTCCATGAATTCCATGAATACTTGAATTCCGTGAATTCCTTAAATTTTATGAATTTTATGAATTCCTTCAATTTCAGGAATTCCTTGAATTCCATGAATACGCGCGCTCAGCTCGCTACCTTGCTAGAGCCTGACGTGACGTGACGATTCTTATGAATTCATTTTTGCATTTCATTAGGAAGTGTCCATTAATTACGTCAGGATTTTTTTTTTCGTGGGGGTCTGGGAAATCTTACGAGTCCTTACTTGGACGTATGTAATAGTTCTTATTACACACGACCAATAAATATAGAGTCGATTGTTTTCAATATGAAATGTTGTAAGCTGAAATAGACTAAGGGTGTAAATAAATGTAGTTTTTCCATTTTGAAGCTTGAGCTTGTATTGGTGGCCCTGGCCGTTGCCAGAAGAACTTTCCGTGGAGATGGGGGGAGGGTGGGGGAAGTTCACTATCCAGTTTAAGAAACAATTTCTTCAATTGAAACGTAACTTTTCTCTGGGTGTAATATTATCGAATTGGTGACTAACTTAGAAGATAAATATATACTCCTGATTAAGTATATTCACGTACGAAATCATGGTATTTTATCATTCCACTAATGGAATAATTAGTAACAAAATAACAAGTTTATTTTACTAAAGACAATTATTGGAAATATTGAATGTATAATTCTCTCGTCATCTGGGTTGGTTATCAATTAGTGAACTTTTTTCTCAACTCTTTTTAATAAAAATATTTGTCTTGAACATGCATAAAACAAAACGCGTCATGTCCATATGTTGCTATTATTTCAGCTAAGATGGTACTGGTACCCAGCAATCGCGTTTTCGTATTAATTATTTTTTCTTAATCGAACTTCTATTCAAAATGTACTTAAAATTATTAATATGATATATTATTATAAATTATTATATATTTACCAATAGAATGAAGGATAACGGATAAACCGAGGAATATAGTGCTAGCGGCAAACTTCATCGTCAATTGTAGTAGATACGATCCACGTTAACTGCGTGACTAATAAATGTTCTACGAGATGTTTCCACATATGTACTAACAGGCTATCCATATACCACGTAAGCAATTTTTATTTCGTGACTTCCCCTCTTAGATCCCCCACAAAAATACTATCTACGTAGAATATCGACCGTCCTTAGTCGCTATCTCACTCGACCTCATAAATTAAAGCTTTGCATATTAGAATATATACTTCCATACAAATTCTCTGTTCTATTTCGTCGTATACCGATATGTCGCAGTTCAAACAATGATTAGAACCAAACAGATCTGTATTCGAGCAACGTTATCTCTTCCAAGGTTTCAATTACTGTACATATTTTTAAGCTGAACGCATTTAACGTTTAGCCATAAGACAGCTATCTAGATGTAGTTAAAGGTTAATTTCTCTTGATATTAAAAGATCTATGCAAGTATGCAATGCAGAGCTTTCTTACCACGAAGGTTTTTTGGAGATGAAACAACATTATTATCAATCATTTTACACTATCCGAACAATTTACAGCATTATGATTACTATTATTACTAGGGCCGTAGTCACGCTCATAGCGGCACACTCGCAAACACTCAGCAAAGTATATGAATATTATGTATATGTTTCCAAGATTTCGGAAAGGGGGATCAAGTCCTATTACCAACCTCCCCCCCCCCCCCCCCCGGCCACGCCCTTGTTGGTAGAGGTAAAGTAGTATGAATATTCTCTTCTTACGGTTCAAATAAATCCGAACATGTTACAAAATCGCATTATTTGTTGAAGTTTTCTACTTAGCACGTTTCCCATTTCTGTAACCTTTTTTTAATAAATATATTTGGCCTTAAATAAATTCACATATTCTCACAAAGGAGATAGTAGTATTCCACTAGCGAATTTCTAAATATACCAACTAATCAAATTAGTATTTTTCTACCTAAATTTTGTGGATCGCATTTCTCTAATTGAACTATTTTAAATTCTTCGAAATCTTTTAAAGCCAGTTGAGTTCCACAACACTGCGCCGGCCCAGATCGCTGATAAATCTCCCTAGCAAGCACCCCAGGCGAAGAGTTTCACAAAGTTACCACGTAAAGGTCTCCACGTGGACCCATTAGTATCCAAGTTCTTTCGTTTCAAGCATGTCTGAGTCCACTGACAATCTTCATCATGCATTCATTCCGTCTTCCTTTCCGTCTATAGATTTCCTCACGCAAGTTCTTGTGTTTTTGTGGCTTTTTATATATTTTCGATTCAGTGTCTCATACACATACTCCCACCATTCTTTCCTTGGTCGGGATCTGGGTAGGCTACCATTTACTGTACCAAAATATACTTGTTTCGTCAGTCGTTCTTCCTTCATTCTTTCAAAATACCCAAACCACCTCAACAAATTTCTTTCCTTCTTGTGAAGCAGTGTCTCCTCTACACCGCATTCTTTGAAAATCCTCTCATTACGGACTTCCTCCATTATTATTTCACAGCGCACATTGCGCATGTATTGCATGTCCACCGCGTTAATTTTACTCTCATCCTTTTCTTGGTATGTCCAGGTCTCGCTACCGTGGAGCACAGCGGGTGAAACTATAGAATTATATATCGAAATTTTAGCATTATTTGAGATAACCTTGCCGATAACCTTGCTACCCTCGTTTATATACCTGACTATCTCTTAATCGATCTTTCTGACAGTAGTAAATCAATTAACAAGATACGCGTACTTATCAACTGGTTCTATCGTCTCATTGTCTAAGGAAATATTGCATACTCTTTTCTCACCCATTGGTTTAAATAACATAATTTTTGTTTTATTCACGTTAATTTTACGTCCCATGTTCTTCATGCTAGTATTCAGATTGCTCAAAATTATCTGTCAGCTTTCAATTGACTCAGCCATAACAACCATATCATCTGCAAACACTAAACCACGCACGTTTACTTTCCCGAGATGCACACCTTCTTCTTCGAATAGGGCTATTCTTGGTCACTTATCCATGCATATAATAAACAGCCAAGAGGATAGAATACATTCTTTCCTAACATCTTGCCTACTATCTAGCCTGTCACTCAGTTCTCCATTTACCCTCAAACGCGGTTTGCTACCTGCATATATATTACTTTCATTGCTTTTAATAGCCATCCAGTGATTCCGTACACTTTTATAACAATCGACTTTTTCAGTCATATGGAACTTCCCCCATCTCGATACCTAAATTTATCAACTCGCACAGCCTGTTCGGTCTGATATATTCGCCACCGTATTTAAAAATCTCAGCGTAAATACTATCTAAACCAGCAGCATTAAAATTCTTTAAGTTCTTAATGGTATACCTAATCTCAGAGACACTATTTTTTTTCAGCCGGGTTTTCCGACGTGGCGTCTTCCAAGTCGCAGTTGTGCCGATCCATAGGTTCACATTCTAATAATTTCTTGTAATGTTCTCTATAACCGTCTTTTACTCTGTCCATATCCCACACCATTTCGCCCTCTCTATTCCTAATTCTGACTAACTCTATACTATTACTTCCTTTCTTGTTGTCCTTGCACAATTGCCAAAAAAATATTTCTTATTTCCATCGAAAGCGTTTTGCACTTTTTTCTCCTTTTCCGCTTTGATTTTATCCTTGCTTTCTTCAACTAATATTTACACTTTTCTGTTCTTGTCCCTATAATCATTTTCTATTCTAATTATATCGTTATCATCAAGACCTGTGATGTTCAAATTTCTTAGATATGCACCAGGTATACAAGTGGATAATTTTATGCCTAAGCCAAGTATTGGTACTAGACAAGCCCTTCTTTAAACATAAGCTAACCAATCTGTCTCCGTTACCATTTGTTTTGGATCTCCAAATTACCTAGCACCCTGTCCGTACCCCCGCGTTTAACTGCAATTCATTTAAATGCATGTCTCCTAGTAGAATGATTCTTTCTCCATAATCGCAAGTGTCGATAGTATCATTGAAAGTGTCCCAGAAGGCGTCTTTTACCTCACACAGTTCACCATCAACTGGGGCGTAACACACTATGATAAATAGTCTTTGGATTCCCACTTTCATTCTAACCCACAACAATCTGGGAGATACAAATTTATGTCCCTTGACATGCTGTTTTGCTTCCTCATTCATAATCAGACCGACTGCTTGGCAACAATGTGATTCGCTAACCACTCCTGATCATAGTTCCAGTTCGTGACCAAATTGTGACCAAAGTGTCTGACTAGAGATATCGCCTATAGTTAAGTTAGTATATATAATCCAAACTCCTGAAAGGTCGAGAGTTGAAGTACGCGACCGCTGTCCACGGTTGCTGACGATAGCATGAGTCATCCGCACGAATCGTTCGACATGCAATAAGGACAGTTGCAAGTATCAAATAACTTCTCGCTGATCTAGAAAACAGACAACCGATCACCGGAAGTCTCGGAGGACGGACCTATTAGTCACTCACACGAGCCATAAAAAACTTAATATCTAGTGTCACGCGTGTCAAACCACCAATTTGTAAGTCGCGCGTGCCAAACCACCAATTTGTAAAACGTACGTGACTTCTGGCTTGTACCCAGCGTATATAAACCTCAGAACCACCCTTGTCAATTGTCTTACGTTCCTCGCCGTCACACCGACAAGTTCGATCTAAAAGTCGCTTGCTTTTAGTCCTACGTTCTCAGCAGTCATACCGACAACTTCGATACACGAATCGCGTACTTCAAGTCTTCGAGAACTAAGTAACGAATCATCAAGTTGTGAACTAAGTCCCTTCGGTTTCGATCGACGTATGAGTCTAATCCGGGTAAAGTCCGCTCTGTTATACGTCCGTGAAAAGAACTCAAGAGTGGATTCGGTAGCTGATATAGGACCGTGTATCGCTCTACCGGTTAATTGTGATTGTGAATTCCTTCCCTATTACCCAGACCAACTCTGCGTGAGGATCTTGCCGTTGTCCTCCGATTATAGAGACGCAAGCGACAAACTGCTACTCTCTCTTGCCCTTCTACGAATAAGAAGGTACATGTAACTCGAAATTTATGTAACTGTCAATCTTATCTATTAACTTTATAATAAATCGTTTACTATCATAACTATCTTTTTGTTATTTCAAGCACTGGTTTAACGCAGTTCGCATAGAGCTAACAAGAGACAAACGTACCAACAAATAAATAATTGGTCAGGTCTTACCAGCCGGACATAATCAGCTCACTAGCCTCCCTCATTCTAACCATTTACCAACCTACCCTCGCCTTTGGCTTGGGACGTAACACTAGTTCTATTTTTTTTTTTTTTTTTTTTTTTTTGCCGCAAATTAAATTTCAAACCAAATTTAAATCAAATGAAGTAATGGAATTTTGAAAAAGTACTCATATTAAAGTTGATTGCTAATGCAATAATCCGAAAATACTATTATACACTATATTTCTTAAAATCGGTTGACAATGTGAAACTCTTTTATATATTGTGAAATCCTTAGAAATCTTTTAAAATTCTGTATAATATCTTAAAGTCATTATTATCTTCTAAAATTCCTTTAAAAATGTTAAGAAGAATTTTTTGAAATTCATTGAGATCGCCACAATCTCTCTAAAAATCTTTGAAATCTGATGAAATGCCATAAATCCTCTGAATTAATTGGAGGTGCTACAAAATATCCTAAATCTAGTTAGAATTCTTTGAAATCCATTGAAATCCCTGAAAATTCCTGGTGCTGGAGATATTTCGTTCACATAGCTCTTATGCTATGTTTTCTGTCGTGGCCGTGCGTGATCCCGAATCGCGTACGGCCCCGGTGTTTCTGTACACTCGCCCTTTTGGGGGACCGAGTACCTGGAAGGGTGGGCGGACAGTCAGTACTGCTCAATGCACGGTCCGAGTCACTTCAATGTACGAGCATAACCCTTCCCTGTAGTTTTTCGTTACTAAATGTGTTTCTTTTATAATTAATCAGTAACATACTAACTGTGTCGCCTACTACTGATTATACTATACTAACTTTGCTAGGTATCTATTTTCACGTGATTTCCTTCTAACTTCACCGTCGGATCAATTTTTCTATTTTGAACTGCAAACACCTGGAAATTCAGTAAAATCCTTGAAATCTTGTCAAATTCCTTGAAATGTCTTAAAATTCCTTCAAATTTAATTTTAATTTATTCATTTTTGAAGTTTTTTTAGAAATCCTTTAAAATTGATCTTAAAATCTTTGGAAATCCCACAGAAACTCCTTGAAGCCCCTTAACATTTTTGTAAACTCTTGAGATTCTTTGTAATTTCTTATATAAATATAATTTTCCTAAGATTCAAAAGAAAATAGTTGAATCCTGAACCAAAAAAGATTAATTTTCAACCAGTTGCATTTTGAACCAATAAAGATTAAGTGTTTTCCAAAAGAGAAGAGTTTTCAACTAAAATATAATAGTAGATATATAAACTCAGAAATATTTTGATTTTAAACTTAAAAAAGTTGAATCCATCCTAAAAAGACGAATTTTCAACAAAATAGTCGAATTGTAAACCAAAACAGATTAATTTTTAACTAGGCTTTAATTGCATTAATTTAATTAATTTAATTGCATTATTTTGTAATTGTAACTTTTTAATTTTGTAACTTTTTGTAATTTTGGACTTGTAACTAAAAAAGACGATATTTCTACCAAAAGAGATGATTTTTCAAACCTTTAAAACCATTCAAAATTCTTAAAAAGCTTCTAAATTGTATATTAGAAATCTTCAAAAACGTGCATTTTGTTTCAATTTTATTGAAATATTTTAAAGTTTGTACTTATTTTTATCTCTTTTCAAAACTTCCAATTGTCTCTTAAACTTAATCAAATGTTGTATACAATTTTGTAATCGATTAAAATAAATACAGTCGAAGCTATCGATAAGGCCGCTACGAATAAGACCGCTTCCCCTGATCCTTGCTCGAGCTCATCGAGACGCTTCACTCACTCTCACGCTGACTTCGAAATTCTAGTCAGCCGCTACGAATAGTGCCGCCGTAGAAATCGCAATTTTTATGGTTTTTAGGAGGTTTTTTATATTAATAATTTTATAATATCGAAAAATATAATAAAATATGAAAATATCACAATTGATATGCTATTAAGGATAGGTGTAAAGCTTCTATCACATTCAGAAAACGATATAATTATTCCAACTATTTAAATTATAAAAGACTCACAGCTAAAGCTAAACGCGCCCTCAAGGAAGCCAGAAGCAATTCCTTTCAAAGTTTTTGCGAATCGCTTGATAGAACATCGTATATCTCCAGAATTTGGAGAGTCATTAAGTCATTGAAAAATAGATTCACTCACCCAGCAACCTCGCGTTGCTCGACATATAGCAGCGTTGAGATGTGCCCTTATACTGTCTTCCATGATAAGTTTCCCAGTGACTTTAGGACCAACCAGTTCATTGAGGCTCCGTTCACCGAAAATGAACTTACTATAGCTATTCCTTCCTTGAAAATGAAATCTTCTCCCGGGCTAGATAAAATTGATAATAATATCATTAGTCACTTTCCGCCTGAAGCCAATACCATTCTTTTAAAAATTTATAACGACATCTTATTGTCTGGCTACTTTCAATGGGGAATGGTTTGGACCTAGACTAAATACAGTGGAACTTCCCGAGGGCTACATTTTGATCATCATTGATATATGCCGTTAGTTATAACGGGCGACAGACGAAAGGACCCTTCAATATTTTGTCCCTGACAGCTTTTACTTTCATACTTTTCAAGTTCCTTTCCTCTGCGGCTACGACGACCTTCGCTTGCCACGTACTGTTCACGTGATAATTCGGAAAATGCTATGCGCCCAGGTACGGGCATAACTGTGGGCCAGTGATGACTCACCCGTAACTTTCCAGCGACTTTCTCTTCAACAAAAATTTATTTGTTTTTTTTGTCAAGTTCCTCTGCCTTATTAAATAATAATGCATGGATAAGCTGATCACTTATCCGTCACTCCAATTTTATTAAGGTAGAATAATTTTTATCCAGAGTAACTTGTATTTTATTTTTCAAACAAAAAAACGTGATCTCATGACACCAAGAATATTGTCTAATAGTTAGGTTAATTTTGTAGTGACCAGGATATGAGTTATTCAAATAATTATTATCTAAGACTATTATTCACGCAATATAATATTAGTCATGATTTATTTGAGATAGGGTATAATATATAATATAAATTACATTTTATAGTTGACACCAGTCTTATTACGCGCAATATTATGTTCTATGTAATTATGGTTATCCCCTATATATGTTATAATCCGTGATATTATTCTGTTATAATATTTCGTTTTTTGCTTTTGTTAGCATTAAGAAAATATATGTAACGCAGAGAGCGGAGCGAACGGGCAAAGCAGGCAGGATCCACAACGATGCAGGAAAGAATGATTTGATTGGGTCGCGCGTCCAAAATTCAACGGAGTGAGAAAGAATTTCGAACTGAGATTCCCACTTTCGACTCTACACCCGCGGGGTGGGAGAAGCCGCGCGCTCTTCACATAAAAAAGCGGGCCAGCCACACTCGACACTCGGCTTTCGAGCCTACAACTAGAGAACACGCACCACGGTATACCTTGCCTACTGGTTTCGCCGCTTGCCTGCTTGAACGCAAGCCTGACTGCTGGAAAGCATATACGCTCAACGGACTTCGTTGCTTGCCTGTTGGACGCAAGCCTGCCTGCTCGCCTACACTCGCCACGCCTGCTCTCCTAGCCTAGGGAGAAAGTTGAAATAAAACATCAGCATACAAGAATTGAATTTGTTGTATGGTCATCAAACATTCCCATCTGCTCTTTTAAGGGCAAATCAATTATAACTGTTACAGTCCTTTTTAGGACTGGACAGAATTTAAAAAAACGAAGGAAAATTATATTAAGGAGACCATCCTCTAGTCCGCTTCTCGCAGGTAAATCTCCTTTCCTCCCGATAACTCTCTGGCGCCCCGGCAGACCGCTTGTTATCGGCTGGAGGGATTGGATCCCGAACGGAGGAGACAGTCCCGGCGATTTAACCCCATCCTTCTGAAACTTAACGGCGCTCCGGCAGTCCGAAGACAATCAGCTGGATGGGTTTGAATCCCAGGCAGAGGGAGCTACGACGCCGACTAGAGGGACTTCTAACCCCTTCGATCCGAAGGTTGGCAGTCGGTCCTCGTCCACGACCAGTCGCGGTACCCGCCGCCAGCCAGTATTCGCGGCCCAGAGAACACCGCTTAGCCCCCCCCCCCCCCCCACTGATATCGGGGGAGGAATCACCCAGGAGGACGCTAAAGCGTCGTCGTGAGAAGCAAGCCCAGCATTCCCGGGCCAGGAAGAACCTAATCCCGGTGTCACCATTCCAACACCGTGCGATGATGTTGACTGTAGACATGGACGTAACCATCCTAATAAATTTACAACACATTCCTGATGGTTACGTTCCATAGAATCGGAAGCGCCTGGAGAATATTAATTTGAAGGAGGAAAATCCAGCAATCACAAAATTTTGGAAGAGACGGGACCATTACAGGGATCTCGTGCGAAAGTCGGTAGAAGGCCTCGAGCCGTCTGTGGAGAAGGATGGTTGCCCCATCGTTAAGTTCTACCGACTACCAACAACTCGCCTAGCATACCCGAGGAGCCTTGACAGTCGACCACCGGTGCACCACAACAAGGAGGAAAGGGATTTCATCTTTTATCAATTTCTCCCATCCATGAACTCCCACATCCTAGAATGGGCGAGCGGCCTGAGAGCACAGGAATGGACGTACTTCAAGCATGGAAAGCTCTCATGAGCGGGAACATTCAGAGAACCCAACACGCACCGCCAATCAGCCAGAAGAACCCTCCACAAGGGATGCAGGGACTCGACGCGTGGCTATTGAGGACACAGGGCCACATCTACCTAGAACCTCTTCCTAATCTCAAACCATCCCCTAAACGGCCAGCCTAGATTTCGCCCGACTCAAAATCCCCAAGCACCAATTTACTCCCTTATTCTTCATAAACTTTTTTTTCTCTCCTTACAACCGCTCAATCCCTCTTTAACATCTTACGCTCTCCTTTTTCCTAACCTCACAAAACACCATCTTGGTTTCCCTCCATTAAACCGCCATCTTCGTTTCCCTCCGTCAAACCGCCATCTTGGTTCCCCTCCATTAAACCGCCATAGTGGTTTCCTTTCATTAAACCGCCATATTGGTTTCCCTCCATTAACCGCCATCTTGGTTTCCCTCCTTTAAATCTCCATCGTTCCCTCTCCCCAACCGGTACCTCGCCTCCCACTTTCCTTGAGCGATAACCTTCACCCCCCAAGAGGACCGTCTCATCATTTTTGTTACATTTTAAGAAATTTTGTAAACAAATTAATTGCATTAAAAAAAAATTATTCAATCTTTCGATTGAAAATTTTTAATTTTTAAAAAGTTTTTAAAATTTTTATAAATAATTAAATAAAATAATTAAATTCAATCAATTGTAATTTTCAATTTAAATAAAATTGAAAAATGAAAATTTTTTTAAACTAATTAATTGTCTTTAAAAAATTTGATTAAATTTTTTCAATTGAACATTTAAAAATGACGATTTTTCAACTTTTTTGTTTCAGACTCGTGAAAACTACGTTACCTTCCAGAAAAATATTTCGATACCAGTGGAATGGTTTCTGCAACCTCTAAGTCTTACAGAACTAAGGGCGCCATTAATTATAACAACAGCCATATACGATTACAATTTCAATTGTCCTGAAATTGTAAATTATAGCCAAGAGTCTTGCTATGTCACATTTGATGGTACGTGCGTCCAGGTGCGGAAGGATGACAGCTTCCACTTCTTCTTTCAGAAGATTAACTAGGACGGTCTACCCAACACTTTAAGGGATTCGTTTCAAGAAGAAAAGGAAATTTCGTTGACGGTGGGAGAAAAACAAAAAATTTACGAAGCAAATTCAGAAGAAGATGATAAAGAAAAAGATAGTGAAGAAAAAGATGCCGAAGAAAAAGATGATGAAATTATTGTGTTATATGTAAAAAAATGATGCCGAAGAAAAGGATGTCGAAGAAAAAGGTGTCGCAAGAAAGATGCCGAAGAAAAGGGTGTCGAAGAAAGCGTTAAAGAAAAGTTAGGTCTGGTTATTATAAAAGAAGAAATTGATCTTGGTGAAGATTTTTGTCGGAATGAAAGTGATTAAGAAAGTTTGTGAAAAGTGAAGTATCTTTCTTAGCTTAGGAAGTTAAAGAGTGGTAGGAGAAAATACCAGGTAATCAACATATTTTCGAAAATGACCTTCTTTCGTTGTCAATAGATTTTTGTTAAAGACTTGAAGAAAAAATAGAAAAAAATTCCAATTAAATGTTTAACATTTTAATAATTTATTTCATGTTTTTGAAATTAGTATCATTTTTATTGAAAAATAATAATGGTGATTTTTTTATTTTTATAGAGTGTTTTTTTTTCGTTCTGTACTTCCAGCTTTTTAAGCATTCAACAATCCTTTTTTTAATTAGTTTTTCAATTTAAAAACATTAAAAAGAATGTTCACGGAGAAAGAATGATAGTCAAAGTTAGAGGGTCAAAATCAAGAGAGCCAGTCCGTTCTTCTAGATGGTCTAAAGAGCCATCCAGAATTTTTTTGACTTAGTAGGAGAGACTTTCATTTTATGACCAGTCTGGCTGTTATAAGAAAGTCAGACTCACTATCAGGGATAAGTAAGGTATCCTTTCGGGATGGTCAATACGATCATCTTGTTTCCACTCATTTCGACCATCGACGGAGGAGCAAATGATCCATCGCGGAGAGCCAACCTGTCGACGAGATGGATGCAGTGTGAAAGGATACGAGAGTTGGGATCACCGTGGTTCAGCGCAATTATCGGAGTGAGTGAATGTCATTGAGCCGCTCAGCGTCACATTTGCTGTTTATTGAACTCAAACACGTTTTTAATAAGTTTAAACTACTTTTCGATATTTCAAACATTCGTGGAGAGTGAAGTGCATAAGAGAGAACATGATGGAAAGTGAATTAAGCTTATTCTTTTGGATTTTCAACGTCAAATTTGATGCTTCCAAGGGATTTAGGATAAAACTGTGACTGGACATTCAGCTATCAATTTGTTGTCATCGTGCCGTTTCAAACTGAAAACGTGCAAAAAGTTTCAGCATTCATTGATGATGCAGAAAGTAACGAGATGTGGGATATGGGTTTCTGAATTCACTTTAATGTTTGAAATCTTACAATTCTGTGTGACACCATTTCGTGTCCTTAGCCCTTCGTGTTCCAAAAAATATATTGTCAATGTGCACTGTTGTGGCAAAGAATAAAAAATGCTTTCAGAATTCATGTCTTTCATATAAATTTTCAGGTTTTCTAGGTTCCACTTAATTTTGTAATTTCCAGTCTCTTATAAGAGAAAGACTGAAATAAGTAGGAAAAGGACAATAAATATAGAAAATGTAGGATAACCAAAACGACCCTTTAAGATGGCCAGGTCGACTGTCCGAGAAGATCAAGTCGACTATCTGATATGGCCAAATCAACACTCTACGATAAGCGATTCGACCCTTTATAATGATCAATTCCGCCCTCTGTGATGATCGGTTCGACTCTCTATGACGCGTGAGTCGACCGTCCGAGATGACCAAGTCGACACTCTGAGATGATCGATTTGAAACTCTTGTTTTAACCTTCTAGAGATAGTCGCTTTAGCCATCTTCAAGGGCTGTCCTATATTTGACCCTGCAATATAGTATGTCTGCACATCTAGATGGCCAAACTGACCTCACATTTTTCTCCGTGTTCTAATTTGTAGTGATCTGTAGAGATCTATAGAGAGATCATCATAACCAAGTGATGTTTATTCGTTTTAAAAAGTGAAATAAAATTAGGTTTTATGCAGACTCTAGTTATAAGAAAAACAATGTATGAAAAATTGTCAGAAATAATGTAAAAAATATAGGAAATGAAATGATTTAAAAAAAATTTAAACACTAAGACTCATAAAAAGTAATTTAATTTTCTTTCTTAAAATATCTATTAAGTTTTTAAGTTTTATTTTTCACTTAATTTGAAATGATTTTTTATAATTTAAAATACAAAAGGAGAGATAAGAATAAAAACGCATGGATCATTCCATATCAGATTAACAACTAAAACAAGTAGTAGAGCAGAACCGAAGTGGATTTAATATGGCAATTACTAGTCATCATGGTCAGGGTCCATAGGAATCACGAACGATACTTTTCAGAACAAAATCATAAATGGCTTGATTTCATTGCCTCCATGGAAAAATGCAAAATCACGTTTTGAGTCGGTGAAGGTACGCATGAGCTCTACTGCATTTTGTTCTAACGAGCGTGAATGAGACAACAAAGTATAATGTGCGAGGCGAAAGGAACACGCTATACTCTTCGTTAGAAACATCGACTCACCAATCCGCTATGAATTCTCTTTCTGTCTTCGTCAACCACGGTCTCTCTCTACCGTTACGAAAATACACGGAGCACGCTCAAACAAGGCTCTTATTTGAACTCTACTTCACGCCGTGCTTACTGAACCCTATTTTGTAACTCATCCAACGCACCGCCAGACGCCGCTCAAAAAGCGTACTTTTGCGTTTGTCTATGGAGGCATGAAAAACGCAATTTTTATGATTGCGTTCTGAAAAATAAATATTGCAGGTACAAGTAGCAGATCAGAACCGAAGTGGATTTAATATGGCAATTACTAGTCATTTTTTTTGTAGAAAAACTATTTTTATTTCTAAAAAATGAATCTGTTATGGTGAAAATTTGTTTCCTTAAGTTGAAAATGTTAGTATTTTCATAGAAAGTATAAGTTGTAACATTATCGATTATTCTACATGCGTCATCATTTATTTTTGATTTAATGTCATTTTCCGAAGTTGAGATCCGATATTATCGACTTTACCCAAATTCTCTTATCTCTTATTTTCCTCATGTTCAAATTCTATACAAAATTTGGCAATTTTTTAATGTTAGTTAATGGTAATGTCGCAATTCAGGATTTTCTTAGCAATATTGAGGATCGCCGAAAATTATAACTCTGACTTGCATTTAATAAACTCTATCCAACAACTCCAGACCAATTATACAAACTGGGTCAAGTTTGGGAAGAATATTAAAATTAGCCCTTACCACCCTACTGTTTAAACTAACTAACAGTGATATCCTAGGAACAGGAATTGGTACTCCACCTTCCCCTTGACGAACTTCGATGCTTTCTTTTATGCGCAAACTTTTGAAACGAAAGTAATTGGCAATTAAGAAGTCTTGACAAATGTAGCTTTCAATAGATCTCAACTCAACCACGGCTGCTGATTCAAAAACTCTAACATGATTACGATTTTGATTCATGTGATCGATTTATTGCAATGTTTTGGCGAATTTATGTTTTTTTTCCTTTTTTTTTCTTGGATTGTGGGATCACGGGAGTGCGGAGAAAGGAACGCGTATGGAATGATTTTTTTATTTTTATAATGGTAATGTCTAGTCTAATCTGAGCCCTACCTCTTTCTTTCTGAGCATCCAGGATTTTTATAAATTTATTCCGTCGGATTTGTCATAACTGAAGCTTCGTCCTACCAAGACTTGGTGCAGTGTCTTCGATAGGATTTCACCTTAGTTTCCTACAAAAAAAGACCCACAATTCTTCAGGTTTACACGCCTGGCAGTGGACTTAAGATTTTGCTTTACTTATATGAGACGTTTTGAAGTTCTCATTCGCTTCTGGGTTTCCATTCTGGGTTTTTTCGCACACCATAGGTTCTCCAGACTCAAACAAGGACCACGGAATGAATATTAAACGAGCATCTCGCAGATACTCTAACTTAATGAAAATTCAGGTCACACTCTCTTGATAGTCAGACTAATCCATGGAATTCCGATTGCACAATCCCCAAATTGAGAACCTGGTAGAGGGTGAAATTAGGATTCCTGATTTTGTTTTGACGACGTCAAAAGGAGATAACTGGGTTTTTCCAGACTCCCGCTTAGTGTGTGCCAGTGCAGACCTGAGTCTGCCATAGGTACGTCAGTCTAGAGCCCCAGATTGAAGACCTGATAGGGGAAGGCTAACGTTTCCAAAGATAAGCACAAATTCACACCATGCACGCAATAAGCAATAGTCAGTCCCATATAAGGTTATTTTTTTTTTTTGACAATCCTTTAAAAGAGGAAATATTTAGTTGTCTTTGTTCCTAT
>CAKNYM010051285.1:414199-434876 GCA_932195095.1 Andricus curvator
TTGACAATCCTTTAAAAGAGGAAATATTTAGTTGTCTTTGTTCCTATGGAACATCCAGGTTACTTACTTCGTTATCCTGGGTGCTCAAGTTACCCTAAATTGGAAAAGCCCGCTGGCCTGCGGTAAAACTAAGTACCGCTCCTGAGAAAATCAGAGTTGCTTATATAATTGACCGTTCCGCTAATCGTTCTTGTGACGAGTGTACTCTCAATTCTTCCCAACCTCCCCATATCCTCACAGCGCGTCTTGGTCCCGCTGGTTATTCATGTGGCTAGAACTGATATTTCCATCTTGCGTAATATCATATAAATGTGGAGACACGTAAAACCGCTTCAAAGTATTGAGTTAAAAATTAACATTTGCTTTGTAGAAAATTCAAGTATTTTGATAATATGTCATCTTTTTTGGTTAAAACTTCAACGGTCTCGTTGAACATTCGTCGATTTAGACCGATAATTCGCCGTTTTGGTTTAAAATTCAAATGTATTCTGAAAAGTTCCATTATTTGGTTAAAAAGGAAACTGTTATTTCCTTTAAAAGATTAACTTAGTTTTTTTTTTAAATATTTATACTTGAAACTGAATCGTGATTACAATGTCGTATCTTAAATATTTAATACTAACATGAACGCTGTTCACTCTTTGCCATTGAACGTCTTCACAATTACCAATATATTTAATATTCTAAAAAGTTATGCAATTGTTATGAACAAATTCACTTTAGTGCACCTTTCTGACTTTATATTACCCCAAAAGAAAGACTCTACTGATTCTACACCCCAGCGGCTGCGCCCGTCTTTCAAAATATCAGTACTAGTATTCACCTACATTATTTTTTTTGTCAACTTAATTTCCTGAATTTTAATTTTTCTGTAGTACACAAGGAAAATCGCAGTAAAACCCGTGTATAGTACTGATTATGACTAGTTCTTGCGAGGACAGTATATGGATCCACCGAGACTTGAACTCGCGTCCTGCCGGCGCTGAGGTTTAGGGACAAGCGTGATAACCACTAGACCACAGATGCCGGTTCGAAATTATTAATTGTACTTGTCAGCGTCCTCCTGATGGTTCTCCTGCTGGTCCTCCTGTATGACTTTGGTATGCTTTATTATATTCTTGATGGTAGTAATCCTTGACTGATTTAAAGGCAGTCTCCGGTGTGAATATATCTACTTCTGCAAAAGAGTATTCGTAAGGTGATGCGAGCCCAAATGTTTGTTGTCTTACTGTTCCTTCATATTCCCTTGTTTTACGGTATGCTGCCTCGCTTGCTGCATCGTGTGCACTTGGGTTCACTTGATGGTAACGTTCATGTAACTCAGCATGAGCCTCATCATGCCCGCTAGTAAGTTTCACACTACGGCCCACACCTAATTTCTTTAAGTCCCCATAGGGTAGAGTCCACCACAAATGGTCTTGTGTGTCAAATACGACATATAGATTTATTTCATTGAACAAACGACCTAGTGATTCAATATTATCTCCTTCTGTCCATCCAAAGATTAAACGACCTCTTTTTAAATAAGTAATTGGATGTTTATGATCTATCAGCCGACCATTGAGTATTTTGAAGTTAGGGTACGATTCAACAGTGCCATCTGATAATCTATCGATAGGAGGAAAATGAATAGCGTTGGAATCAGGAAACATTTTCGTTAAATTCGTATGCCCCGCACGAACAGGTGCTGAACTTCTTAATTCTGTAAGAAGAAATAGAAATAGGTTAATTAAAATATTTATAAATGATTTAATAAGAATTATAGCATATTCCACTGGTTAAAAATTTCTTAGACTTAGAGAGGCTTTTGCACCCGATTTTCGAAGGACCAATGGCTATGGATTTTGCTGCACGAGCTCATGCCGGTGGTATAGCCGAAGACATCAAAATAGAAGTTTTTCGAAAATCCGGTACATACACATTTCAATTGAAAAAAATCTACCCTATCATTTTCAATTGATGTGTACAATGTATAAAAGCGAAAAATTAAAAAATTTTCAACTTAACGGCTTTAAATAAAAAAAAATTCAATTGAAATGTGTTAAAACCTTCCTTCCATACGTGAAAATTATTCAGTGTTCGAATTAAAAATTTTTTAAGGTTTAATTTTAAAAGTTTAAGATTCAAAAGTATTACACTATGTATGTTTTAGTTTGCAGTTCAGTTTTTATAATTTCAAATGAAAAAATTGTTATCTTTAAGAGTTCGAACCTTTTAATTTCAATGACCGTGATCAAGTCTTTCTCAATTATTCAACTCTCATATGCAGCCAACTTTTTCGATCTAGGATGACAAATATTGAGAACATTGCAAGGACATAATTTGGAGCATAATTTTTAATGACATATATGATTATTCATTATTGTCTTTTAATATTCTACCATTCCTTCAAAGTTTAAACATAGACGCTTTATTGATTTGTAATAGCGGTCATGTACACATCTTGATTCAAAATTATCTCATTGCAATATTCCAGATATTTGACATCCTGGGTCAAAAAAGAACAACTTTTTTGCTACAAAACCTATAAATTCCTGTAAAGTCTTTTAGTTTTACGATTTTGTACACTATAGTAGGAAATCGAAACTACAATAAAATACAAAAATATACAATAAAATGCAAAAAAGTACAAAATTCGTCCGAATAATAGAAAAAAATTGTACTTTCCTGTAATTTTGGTTGTAATTTATTGTATTTATTTGTAGATTCCTGTAAAAATGGCTTTAGTTTTTTGTACTTTTTTGTAAAAATTCTTTCACCAGGGATGGTATGATTTTTGTTGGGATCTCTTGATTTAAAAAATTTTTATTCAAATAATTGTCAACACAAATTTTTTATTCGCAATATTATTGATTATTGATATCATTGATGGTTAGAAAAATTGTGAAATTTGAAAAGAATGATTAAGTGGAATTCACCGAATTAGTTCGTGGAATTCCTTAAATTTCATGAATTCTTTGAATTCCGTGAGTTCCCCTGATTCCGTTAATTCCGTGAATTCTGTGTATTCCGTGAATTCCTTGAATTCCGTGAAATCGCCATATTCTTGAATTCATTGAATCCCATGAATACCTTCAATTCCAAGAATTCCCTGAATGCCAAGAATTCCTTGAATTTCGTGAATTCCATAAATTCCTTTAATTTTGTAAATTCCATGAATTCCGTCTATTCCTTGAATTAAATTAATTTCGTGAATTCCTATAATTCCATGAATTTCTTGAACTCCTTGAATTCCATGAATTCCGTGAATTCAATGAATACTTGAATTCAATGAATTCCTTAAATTTTATGAATTCCTTCAATTTCAGGAATTCCTTGAATTCCATGAATACGCTCGCTCAGCTCGCTACCTTGCTAGAGCCTGACGTGACGTGACGATTCTTATGAATTCATTTTCGCATTTCATTAGGAAGTGTCCATTAATTACGTGAGGATTTTTTTTCTCGTGGGGGTCTGGAAAATCTTACGAGTCCTTACGTGGACGTATGTAATAGTTCTTATTACACACGATCAATAAGTATAGAGTCGAGGTGTTAACAATTCTGGAAATTTGGTGTACATGTTACATGAAATCTCCCGGAATCCCTGGAAATCCTTGCAATCCTTTGAAATCTCTTAAATTTCTTTGAAATCACGTGAAACAATCGAAAACGTTTTCTCTTAAAATCTTCTAAATCGAATTACAATTCCCTAACATCCATGCAAATTTGTGAAAATGCTTTCGTATTTCTTGAAATCCTTTGAAATCTCTTGAAATCTCGTTTACAGTGGAAATAATTGTTTACTTAATTGATGGACGTTTCCCTAATCGAATAGTAAGAAAATAAAGATTTTATTATTACTAAAGTCAATTTGTGAGAATATTTACTAATTATTTAGTGATTACACTGATCAATTAGTGAACTTTTGTCGTCGATTGTTTTCAATATGAAATGTTGTAAGGTGAAATAGACTAAGTGTGTAAATAAATGTAGTTTTTCCATTTTGAAGCTTGAACTTGTATTGGTGGTCCTGGCCGTTGCCAGAAAAACTTTCCGTGGTGATGGGGGGAGGGTGGGGGGAGTTCACTATCCAGTTTAAGAAACAATTTCTTCAATTTAAACGTAACTTTTCTCTGGGTGTAATATTATCGAATTGGTGGCTAACTTAGAAGATAAATATATATTCCTAATTAAGTATATTCACGTACGAAATCATGATATTTTATCATTCCACTAATGGAATAATTAGTAACAAAATAACAAGTTTATTTTACTAAAGTCAATTATTGAAAATATTGAATGTATAATTTTCTCGTCATTTGGGTTAGTTATCAATTAGTGAACTTTTTTCTCAATTCTTTGTAATAAAAATAGTGGTCTTGAACATGCATAAAACAAAACGCGTTATGTCCATATGTTGCTGTTATTTCAGCTAAGATGGTACTGTTACCCAGCAATCGCGTTTTCATATTAATTATTTTTTCCTAATCGAACTTCTATTCAAAATGTACTTAAAATTATTGATATGATATATTATTATAAATTATTATATATTTACCAATAGAATGAAGAACAACGGATAAACCGAGGAATAGAGTGCTAGCGGCGAACTTCATCGTCAATTGTAGTAGATACGATGTACGTTAACTGCGTGACTAATAAATGTTCTACGAGATGTTTCCACATATATACTAAGAGGCTATCCATCTACCACGTAAGCAATTTTTATTTCTTGACTTCCCCTCTGAGATCCCCCACAAAAAATACTATCTACGTAGAATATCGACCGTCCTTAGTCGCTATCTCACTCGACCTTATAAATGAAAGCCTCACATATTAGAATATATACTTCCATACAAATTTTCTGTTCTATTTCGTCGTATACCGACATTTCGCAGTTCAAACAATGATTAGAACCAAACAGATCTGTATTGGTCCAACGTTATCTCTGCCAAGGTTTCAATTACTGTACATATTTTTAAGATGAATTATTGTGGGGGGAGATTATCATGTGTTACTATGTTATATCTAGATATTTAGTGTGAACGCATTTAATGTTTAGCTTTAAGACAGCTAGCTAGATTACCTCGAAGGTTTTTTGGAGATAAAGCAACATTATTATTAATCATTTTACGCTATCCGAACAATTTACAGCATTATGATTACTATTATTACACCAAAAAAACGATATTATAATTTCAATAATTTCCCACTAAGTTTGAGATTATTTGCAACTTATATAGGCGCCAAGAATGTATTCTGAATGAACGAGGGAGGCCCTCTTACCTTAAGAATATATATTCTGGTCTAATTATAAGAATTTTCCACTAAGTTTAAGAATAGTTGCAACTTAAATGGGCGTGAATATATTCTTAATGTACAACGGATAAAAATCAGAGAATCGATTTTTGGCCGCTTAGGGGTCTTTCTGGTCTGGAGATAAAACAATTTTTGTTTAATAACTAATAGAACGTAAATTTGAGATTAAAATTAAAAAAATACATTATTAAAGATGTGTTACTTAAGGAACAAACTAAAACGTACCTTCAGGGATATTATCATATTCCTTCAACTGCTTAATCGTATAAGTGTCAGATTTTGCAGTTTCCTTGCGGATTATGTCAACGATGAATTCTTTGCAAGTCTCCCATTTTGTTAAAAAGGCCCTCTTCTCTGCCAGGGTAGAGGTGTTTAAAATCTTGGTTTAGCTAAAAAAGTTAGTAATGAACAAAAAACACTTCAACTCGTATGTATAATGGGAAAGAAGTAATCAAAATTTTCATTTTTATTTCTATTTCTAAAATATTTCCTAATGCCAATTTTCCTTTACAGCAAAAGGATATTACGGGATATCTTGAGGATATCCTAGAGATATTGATGTGATATTTGTATATTCATAAGGACATAAATAACGATATTCCTGGGACATCCATCAGATGTCTACGATATCCTGAGGACGTTTTTCAGAAATTGCAATATCCTATCAGGAATATCCTAAGAATTTTGAAATTCTTCAGTTATTCCACGTGGAATATTGATGTAATGTCCGACAAATATCCCCAGGATATCGGCGATATGAAGATATCCTGTAAAGATCATTTGCTGAGAGGGTTATTTTTTCAAAATTTACAATAGAGGAAGACAAAAGAAAAAGAAGGAAGGAACTATAGAGGTCGCCTTCTTTCCTCTTTCCTTATGATAAGTTTGATTGCTTCTTTGAGATTGTCGAAATGGCTGGAAGTTTTTTTATTAATTGAATTTCTGGACATTAAACATTACAGTTTATAATCACTTTCAGCCCATGTATATATACTGTCACTGAAGGCTCAAACTATGCCTAAGGCTCACCAACAGATATCCGTTTGGACAATCAAGTACTTTCCACTCTTAATAGTAGGGACTGACGAATTGTTGCTCTTTGCTTGCCTCGGATGTGTTATCACCGGTTGTATGTGACTGAGGTCTGGCGTTTTGAAGATTTTTGATCCTAAGAGCAAGCGTTATTGACCAGCTTTGTAGAATAGCCGTCCACGAGTCGTGGCTTTTATGTTTCAAGCGACTAATTGCAGCTTGAATCGAGGGATCGGTTTTGTCAGTACTCCCTGATAAATGGCATAGATTTTTATAGAAGAAAGACAAAACAGTAAAAGTACTACGTAGTATATAACATACCTTCAATTTGAGCTGGAACAGTAAATTCACTGTGCCCGTAATTCAGTGAGTTGTTTAAATTTAATTGACCACCTTTCTTCTGTATGCTGTATTTTACATTCTTAAACTTATGATACAGTTTACCATAAGCGATTTCAGAGTAATCTTTACCTGCAACAAAAATTAACTTCACGTGTTAAAATTGTAACGATCCTACCCCGCTGTCCTGCCGGAGCTTCAGCTGTCCAAGGTCCTGAAAGTGCGGCAGGGTGGAACGTGTGTGTGTATGTAACGCTGACAGAGTATTATCGGGTGTGAGTGGAAAAGAGACAGAAAGCGAGTGCGCAGGTGTTATTGCCGCCATAAGTGCGCGTGGTCGGGGTACGCAGTTGTGCGCAAGTATCATTCGCGCCGTCGGTAAACGTGGTCGGTGTGCGCAGGTGACGTTTAACGGTCCGTCGAAGTTAATCCTGTAAGCAGAATGTAAACGCGTTGATTATTTTCCCTAGGTAACTGGAAACCCCAAGGCTAGATGACGCGAGTTGCTGCGCGGAAAACCGTCTCCCCCTACGTAATACGAAAACGGTCAGGGTGCCTTGGCCTAGCCCACATCGTAGCCCTACCATAGGTAAATGTCAGGAACGGGTTTGGTAGGGAACGGGACGGAACATCCAAGGTCTTACTAATGGTGGCAGGGAGATTTGGACGGGTCCTGCAGAGGTCGCTAGCTGGGGGGATGACCGAGACACAGCACGTTCAGGAGTGCCTGATGCCGTGGTGTGTCGTTACTTCGAGGACAGGTATGGAAGCACCCATTGCCCTGTCTAGGAAGCCGGGTTCCCCACGAGGGATCCCTTCTGAGGGTGACCGAGATGGGTCGTGTTTAGAAGCACCTAATGACACGACACATCGATACCTGGGCAGCGGATACAGGAGCGCCCCTACTCCGGTGCCCAGGTCGGTTCCCGCAGAAGGTGTTCATCAGGGTCCCACCCAGGAGTTGCCGAGGTTGCGATGAGCATTTTGTGCTGGTGATGGTGCTGACTTCGGTGGTGCTAGTGGCGTGTTTGGTCGTAAAGGCGGCAGTGTTGGTAGTTGGTAGTGCCGGTACCTTTTCCTCGACCAGGCGGACAGGCTCAGTGAGGATTTCCACGTTGATGATGCGCGGCTTGTTGGTGGTTGCCGCACGGGGGTCATCCGGTTTCCTAGGCTTGTGTGTTGTTAGCCTGGGTTGGGTTGGCCTTCGGGAGGTAACCTCCAAAGACGTCGAGGCCACTTCAGGGATGTTATTATACAGTGGTCCCACCTTCTGGAACCTCAGGAAGCCGTCGTGTTCCAATTCCTTTTCTAGGCGGTTGAGTTCTTCGTCGACAGTCAGAGTTGAAGACATGGTGCTCGTTTGATCACTCGTACGAAAATGAGGTCAGTAATCTTAGGTCAGGTAGTTTTATTTACTTCTGGCGTCGTGTTTTTAACCTTCTAGGATTATTTTCGTAGTGTTTTGTAGTATTTTCGTAGTGATTGACCCTTTATACGTTAAATTAACTTTGCGCGCGAAACGCTTTGAGATCACGCACATGTATATGTGGTATAATTTTCCCCGTGGCGTCCTTTAAATTAAAGATGACAGGTGATATTTTTGCCTGAACTGTAAAAGGGCCTTCGTATTTTGGCGCTAATTTAGCATTAAATGAATTGATTTTGTTTGACAAAAAATGATTTTTCTTTAAGACTTTTTCCCCCTTTTCAGGAATCCAAGGGCGTCGCCTCAGATTGACTTCGGGCGAGTTCTAGTGCTTCATGTAATTTTTTTATACGGTCTTGATGACCTTGACGTGATGGTAACGATATTTGCCGATCCAGGCTTCCAGGAATCTTTAATTTCCGTGCGAAATTGAGGTAAGCTGGCGTGAAGCTGGTTGAGTCGTCGTTGGGGGTTTTGTAAGCAAAGGCTAGTTCTGGTAAGAGTACATCCCATGTTTTCTGGCTTTTCTCGATGTTTTGTGCTATCATGGTTTTTATTACCCGATTTGTCCTCTCTACAGGGTTGCATTACGGAGTGTACGGTGGAGTCTGGCGGTGTTGGATATGCCACCTGGAGAGAAGATCCTTAAAGTCGGCACTTATGAACTTGCGTCCGTTGTCTGACAAGACAGTCTTTGGGCAACCATGGCGCAGACATATCTGCCGTTTTAAAGCCTCAGTTACGGCCTTTCCGGTAGCCTTTCGAAGCGGGGTCTGTTCGACCCATTTGGTACATTTATCCTGCATCACTAGCAGCCAAGTGTTGCGGGTGTTTGACCTTGGTAACGGTCCTATAAGGTCAATGGTGACAATCTCCCAGGGATGATCCACGTTGGTGGCGTGCATTTGGCCTGGAGGAATCTGTTGTGACGCCTTGTGTTTCTGACAACTTGGACAGTTTCGTACGTACTGGGCCCCCATCCGGAGCATTCCTGGCCAGTAGTATTTTTGGGAGAGACGAAATAGTGTTTTCGCAATCCCTAAATGTCCGGCAGTAGGTAGATCATGTATTTCCTCCAGGACTCGTTGTTGTTGACTAGATGGCACGCAGATCTTCCATTGCTCTCCGGCGCTGGCGTCATTGAAATCCAGTGTATGCAGAATATGGCGGTATAATTGCCCATCTGTGATGACGTAGTCAGGGTAACTATTCCGATCCTCACGGACAGCTTGTAGACGGTGCTGGTACCAGTCCTCGGTTTCTGATTTTGCGGCGCAAACATGTATTGGTAGCCTGGATATTGTGTCGGCCAACAGGTTTTCCGTTCCTTTCCGGTATCTTACCTCGAAGTCCCACTGGCTCAATTTCATGGCCCAGCGGGCCAGACGTCCTGAGGGATTATCTATGCTATCAAGCCACTTCAATGCGAGATGATCGGTTAACACGACAAAATGGAGTCCAACTACTTCCAAGTAGTCCCTCATTTTCCATACTCCCCATTTCACGGCCAAACATTCTAGTTCGGTAGCGGAGTAATTCCGCTCTGCTGGAGTCAACGATCGGCTGGCAAAGGCAATAATTCGTTCTTCGTCTCCATCCTGCTGTGTTAACGCCACCCCTAGACCCTCTTTACTCGCATCAGTCTGTAGAGTGAACATTTTATTCCAATCCGGGCAAGCCAGGATTGACCATGACTCGATATAAACCAACCAAAAAAAAAACTATATGCTAACTGGTATTGCGTACTAGTGCTCGCTTTCGCTCGCTATGAAGTAATGATCATCTACGGCTCGGCTGCTCCTATTTATACCCTGATCTCCGTTGATGAGGAGGGGGGGGGGAATCCCGATTCACGGTGGGGGACTCCCGAGCTAAGTGGTGGGGGAAAATCCGGGTTCCCTGGAAAAATCCGGTCCCTGTTCGGGCGCCATGTAGCGATCCTACCCCGCTGTCCTGCCGGAGCTTTAGCTGTCCAAGGTTCTGAAAGTGTGACATGTTTGATGATATGTTTAAAAAAAATCTTTATCTATCATCTCTTATCACTCCATACACTTTCAGGTAAAATTTCTACATATGTAAGCAATTAATATTAATATTACACAATATAATTTTATAATTTATTTTTCATCAAAGTAGATCACAAAAGTAAAATAAAATTAAAAAATTGTAATCAAATGAAACATAACTAAACAAAGACTTGACTGCAGATGACTTGTTTCCATGTTAAGAAATATTTTTAGTTTACCGGACTTGCAGTGATACTCACGATCTTGAATATTTGCACACGATTCCCAAATTCATCTTAAGCGTCGTCAAAAACCTGATTGCCGGAAATTAAATCGTCCCTATTCACGTCAGTACGCAGATTGAGACCACTTAATTCCAATGGATCTTCAGGCTGAAAAAAAAACTCAAACTTTTATAGAGACAATTAAAAGTAAAATATTTGAGTCAAAATGAAAATGACGACTCGGTTAAGCCTAACTGAAATTAGCACCTGCATAATAAATCAATGGTTTTATTATTTGCAATTTAAAAGTTACCGAATCAAACGTGCATTTTCAGATACCTTGGACTTCAATTTTTTAAAACTTTCCAACAGCTCAATCCGCAACCCAATGTCTGGAGTTAATTCTTTTATCAAAACTTCTGTCAGACCGCTAACTCTTCTCATTGTATTTATTTTATGACCTAAAGAGAAAACGTGCACATGGCGCAAAAAAAATTATAGTCGGTACGCCATTAATCGCCCTTAGCAAAGTACCTTTCCAGTGTTGAATCCTGAACCAAAAAAGATTATTTTTTAACCAGTCAGATTTTGAACCAATAAAGATTAATTTTTTTACAAAAGAGATGAGTTTTCAACTAAAATATAAAGAAGATATATGAGCGCAGAAAGATTTTGATTTAAAATTTAAAAAAGTTGAATTCATCCTAAAAAGACGAATTTTCAACAAAATAGTCGAATTGTCAACCAAAAAAGATTAATTTTTAACTAGACTTTAATTGCATTAATTTAATTAATTCAATTGCATTTGTAACTAAAAAACACGATATTTCTACTAGGAGAGATGAATTTTAAAACCTTTGAAACCATTCACAATTCTTAAAAAGCTTCTAAATTGTATATTAGAAATCTTCAAAAGCGTGCATTTTGTTTCAAATTTATTGAAATCTTTTTAAGTTTGAAATTATTTTTGTATCTTTTCAAAACTTCTGACTGTCCCTTAAACTCACTCAAATGTTGTCTAGAATTTTGTAATCGATTAAAATAAATACTTTAACGGCACAGTTTAAGTTAACATTTCAGAAAATGGATCCTTGACATTCCTCAAAGAGAAAATAATCACAAGTGTATCGCGAGTAATATCTTTCAAACAAAAACAAAAATATCGCCTAAGTGAAGAATAAATGTAAACAAAAATTTGAGAACATTGTGGAAGCTAAGATGGAGGCAAGCGAATCTGTGCCTGTTTAGTGTTAGACAAAGAATTTTTAATGCGCATGCGCAAAATTTAGCAGTGAGTGTTCTTAGTGGCTCATTGCACTGAGTGTCTTGCAATTACTAACGAATAAGTGTGTGACGTGTCAAAATGCAGACTAATGAAGCCGGCAACGCGCTTCTAAACTTAGGAAGTGGTGGATCACCAGAAGTATCCGTACGATCACAAAATGGGCGAATTCTTATGCCGGACGGTACTCTTCTTTTTCCGGACGGTGCTGCACTTCGTGTTATTCGAGTTTTTGCTTATCCGAGGTATCTTCTACCCGCATTACCTCGGATAAACGATATTCTACTGTACTGATAATATCATCCGCTTCAAGGAGCTAATTGAAAGGTGCGTCTGCAAAGACGCAGCAGCCCATCAGCGCGTCCTGTCAATGGCCTGGATTGACTACCGGAAAGCTTTCTATTCAATCTCTCATGAAATTATAATATGTCAGCTGGAATGCTTTAAAGTTCATCCACACAAACTGAGATGCATAAGGCGATTGATGCCTCTTTGGAAAACTAGATTTACTATCTCATCTGGAAATTATCGTGTGGCAACAAACAAAGTCACCTTCCAGAGGGCCGTCTTTAAGGGCGATACCATGAGTTCTCTGCTCTTCTGCATCACACCTCTGCCTCTACATCTCGCACTACGAAATTCTCCAAAACTTCAACTTGCAAACTTCAACTTGCTCCAAATATCGTCAAGAAGTACCCAGGAGAGATAGGTATGGACTTTGGATTGGATAAGTGTGCCAAGATTCATCTGAAGCAAGGAAAGATTATTGGTGTTCCCGATGACCCTGAGCTTGTGGATATAAGTGTTATTAGACATCTTAATACTAGAGAGACCTATACATACCTGGGTGTGCCTTGAAGCCGCATTCAGAAAGTAACATCATTGAAGGAGTCTCTCCGAAGAAGGTACAAGCGTCTTCTTCGACAGATTTGGTCTTAAAATCTGTCGGCATTGTACAAGGTATCTGCGCCTAACATGCTTGCCGTCCTGGTTCTACTCTACTTGTTTCGGGTGGTTCAATGGACGAAGAACCACCAAAAATTCCTTAATGAAGATATTGGAGATTCAGAAGTCCGCGTCTGCCTTAACGGCGTGAGATGTATAATCGCGGTATGGACGATTTGATATGCAATCTATTATGCATATGCATTAGAGTGTATCGAAAATCCAGTTTTTCCTGTTTTGGATTATGGGGGGTGCGGAAAAGTTGTGAAACAATGCCAAATGAAAGTACAAGAAGTTTCAGTCCGATCGGATAATATTTACTATCCCCGCAGCGCCCTTGAAATTTTGAAATTTTCATGAAAACATGCAAATTTGCTCGTAGGTTTGCACGGCGACCCGAAGGTCGGTATGGTAATATTTGAGCTCGAGAGGTCATAAAATGTGTCTCGACATACCATGAAAGCGATTGGTCGAACCGGGATTTTCATTTAAGCCCCGAAAACCAGGTAGAAAAATGATGGAAAATGTGCAATTTTAGTACTAAATTTATTACTAACATGAACACTGTTTACTCTTTGCCATTAAACGTCTTCCTATGTAACAACATATTTATTATTCTAAAAAGTTATACAATTGTTATAAACAAATTCATTTTAGTGCAACTTTTTTACTTTATATTCCCCAAAAAGAAAGATTCTACTGATTCTACACCCCAGCGGCTGCGTCCGTCTTTCAAAATATCAGTACTAGTATTCACCTACAATATTTTTTTAAACATTAATTTCCTAAATTTGAATTTTTCTGTAGTAGACAAGGAAAATCGCAGTAAAACCCGTGTATAGTACTTCTTATTATTATTTCTCGCAACGCCAGTCTATGGATCCACCGAGACTTGAACTCGCGTCCTGCCTGCGCTGAGGTTTAGGGGCAAGCGCGCTAACCATTAGACCACAGATGCCGGTTCGAAATTATTAATTGTACTTGTCAGCGTCCTCCTGAGGGTCCTGCTTCATGACTTTGGTATGCTTTATTATATTCTTGATGGTATTTTTCCTTGACTGCTTTAAAGGCATCCTCCGGTTTGTATACATTTACAGTTGCAAAAGATCTTTCAAATTCTGATGTAAGCCCAAATGTTTGTGTTCTTACTGTTCCTTCATATTCCCTTGTTTTACGGTATGCTGCTTCGCTTGCTGCATCGTGTGCACTTGGGTTCACTTGATGGTAACGTTCATGTAACTCAGCATGAGCCTCATCATGCCCGCTAGTAAATTTCAAACTACGGCCCACACCTAATTTCTTTAAGTCCCCATAGGGTAGAGTCCACCACTGATGATTTTTTGTGTCAAATACGACATATAGATTTATTTCATTGAACAAAGAACATAGTGATTCAATATTATCTCCTTCCGTCCATCCAAAGATGAAACGACCTCTTTTTAAATAAGTAATTGGATGTTTATGATCTATCAGCCGACCATTGAGTATTTTGAAGTTAGGGTAAGATTCAACCGGTCCATCTGATAATCTATCGATAGGAGGAAAATGAATAGCGTTGGAATCAGGAAACATTTTCATTAAATTAGTATGCTCCGCACGAACAGGTGCTGAACTTCTTAATTCTGTAAGAAGAAATAGAAATAGGTTAATTTAAATATTTATAAATGATATAATATGAATTATAGCATATTCCACTGGTTAACATTTTTTTAGACTTAGTGAGGCTTTTGCACCCGATTTTCGAAGGACCAATGGCTATTGAGTTTGCTACACGAGCTCATGCAGTTCGTGTAGCAGAAGACATAAAAATAGAAGTTTTTCAAAAATCCGGTGCATACATTTGATTTTTTGTAGGTTTGATTGTCAAAAAGGAAATTCCGGATTAGTGCAAAAGCTACACTAAGGTGAGAATATTGTAAACAGTGGAAAATGCTGTTAGAAGAAATAAATAGCGAAACGCATGCAAAATGTTTGCTTGACATAATGTATATCTGTCTCTTCTTTTACTAAAATTGCGAAACTCTCCCATTTTTTGTTAAAGCGCTAGGATTGAACAGATTATTTCAGCTCTGCACTTATATGGAAGAAAATAAATGACTAATTCCTTTTATACGTGCAAATTATTCAGCGTTTGAATTAAAAAAATTTTAAGCTCAATTTTAAAAGTTTAAAATTCAAAAGTATTTCACTTTGAGTGTTTAAGTTTGCAGTTCAGTTTTTATAACTTTAAATGAAGACATTGTTACCTTTAAGAGTTCAAATCCTCTAATTTTATTTTACTATGATTAAGTCTTTCTCAATTGTTCAATTTTTATATGCAGTCGAAAAGTTATTCTTTTTCGACCTAGGATGACAAATATTGAGAACATTGCAATGGCATAATTTCGAGCATAATTTAAATGACATATATAGTGTCCAATCGATTGCTATATATTTGAAGAAAGAAACTTCAAACGTAAGATTTTTTGTTGTTTAATAACGATTATTCATCACTGTCTCTTAATATTCTTCCATTCCCTTGGAGTCTAAACATAGATACTTTATTAATTTGTAATAGCGATCATGTACACACCTTAATTGGAAATTATCCCATTGCAATATTCTAAATATTTTTCATCCTGGTCAGAAAAGAACAACTTTTTGGGTACAACACCTGTAAATTCCTGTAGATTCTAGTATTTGTACTTTTTTCTACACTCTTGTAGGAAATAAAAACTACAATAAAATACAACAATATACAACAAAATACAAAAAGAAGCACAAAATTCGTCCCAATAATAGAAAAAATGTACTTTCCTGTAATTTTGGTTATAATTTATTGTATTTATTTGTATATTCCTATAAAAATGGCCTTAGTTTGTTGTAAATGTTTGTAACAATGTTTCCACCAGGGACTGTATAATTTTTGATAGGATATCTTGATTTTGGAAATATTGATCTTAATAATAGTCAGTACAAATTTTTAATTCACAATATTATTCTTTTTACGAGTTAAATGATGGTTAAACAAAAAAAAATTGTGAAACTTCAAAAGAATGTTTGAGTGGAATTTACTGTTGGCGAATTAATGGAATTCAAGGAATTCATGGCATTCAAGGAATTCATAGAATTCAAGGAATTCATGGAATTCCGTGAATTCCTTCAATTCCGTGAATTCCTTCAATTCCGTGAATTCCTTCAATTCCATAAATTCCATAAATTCCATGAATTCTTTGAATTTCGTAAATTCCATTAATTCCGTGAATTTCGCGAATCCCACGAATTGCTTGAATTCCTTGAATTTCATGAATTCCTTCAATTTAACGAATTTCACTTCAGTAAGTGTTAAAATAAGAACTGCACAGTAGGTAAAAGTGAATCGCTTATAGTAGTAACTAAATATTTGAATAATTAAATAGTAATATTTTCGCATTTCATTAGGAAGTATCCATTAATTACGTAAGGATTTGTCTTTTACATTCTGATCCTAATGAGAAGGTCTTGGTTTTATGTAAAATTTGACTAGTCGTTTCTCATCAAATCTCCACGTTTTGGGTCCACCTGATTCAGAAAAAATATTTTTACGAAGGTATCGGTCTGTCTGCCCGTCTGTCTGTCTGTCTGGCTGTAGTATGTAGTATGTAGCCTGTAGTATCGTGCAGGCACGAACTTTCGAAAGATTGATCAGATCTGATGACATTTTGAGATTTTTTTAAGATTCAAAAATTCTATGTACGGATATTTGTAGTACTCGGAAAGTCGAGCAATGTATCCTTACGATTTTTTTCGATAGCACGTAAATTATCAGAGTTATAGAATTCTCAAAATTCAAAGAAACAAACGAAAATGAAAATTTTAACCCAAAAAATGCACGATATGAAAATAAATTTTCTTGAAAAATCAAGAATTCAAATTTTTATCGCACCAAAAATAATGAAAAATAAAAAATTCCATTTTGTGGTCAAACCATGCAAGATGCGAAAAACGATGAATGAATAAAAATTGTGCACCCGAAAAAGATCTACAAATTCTATAAGAGTCACTTTTTGATTTGACGCGTAATTTTTGTTTTATTCGTAAAAAGCAACAATAAAAATAAAATGTTTGACAAAAATAACAAGCGACGAAAAAAAAAAATAGACAGAAGTTGTTCACCCTAAAAAAAATACAAATTTGTGTTTAATCATTTTTTGATAAGACGCGCACTTTTTGTTTAAACTGTGAATAATGACATCACAAATAAACAAATTAAATTTTTGGGAAAGAGACACAAGGTACAATAAAATGTTTAATAACAAATTTGTTTCTAAATCAGATCTGAAAATTTGCTCTCAACCTTTTTTTCTCACGAGACACATGATGCGAATGTGTTCGTTAAAGCCGACGGAGCTTTAACAAAAGAGAATTTACAATCACTAAATTTCAGTTGGATGGTTTGACATTTAATTTTAAAACGCCTATGCAAAAATGTGGGGGGTATTCAATGACCGAGCGCGTAGCGCGAGGAAAATACATTATCGAGCGTGAAGCGCGAGATCCAACAGATGCGCGCCCTGGGCGCGCCCAAACATACGGCTAATAAATATAGAGTCGAGGTGTTAACAATTCTGAAAATCTGATTGACATATTTAATGAAATCTCGCTGAACCAATGGAAATTCTTGCAATCCTTTGAAATCTCTTAAAATTCATTGAAATCTCTTAAAGTTCTTTGAAATCTCTTGAAATTCTTTGTAATTGTGAAATCATCGAAACCGTATTTCTTGTGGGGGTGGGGAAATCACATAAATCCAACGAACCCTTAAATAGTGAAAAAAATAACGATTTTATTATTACAAAAGTCAATTTGTGAGAATATTGACTAACTATTTATTTAGACTAAGTGTGTAAATAAATGTTGCCAGAAAAACTTTTCGTAGTGATGGGGAGGTTGGGGGGGGGGGGGGGTCACAATCCAATTTAAGAAACAGTCTCTTCAATTCAAACGTAGGTTTTATCTGGGTGTAATATTATCGAATTGGTGGCTGACTCAGAATATGCATAAAACAAAACGCGTTATTTCCATATGTTGCTATTATTTCAGTTAAGATGGGAACGCTACCCAGCAATCGCGTTTCTATATTAATTTGTTCTCTTTTAATCAAGGTTCTGTTAAAAATGTACTTAAAATTCTGGATATGATATATTATTATGAATTATTATATATTTACCAATAGAATGAAGGATAACGGATAAACCGAGGAATAGAGTGCTAGCGGCAAACTTCATCGTCAATTGTAGTAGATACGATCTACGTTAACTGCGTGACTAATGAATGTTTTACGAGATGTTTCCACATATGTACTAAGAGGCTATCCATATACCACGTAAGCAGTTTTAATTTCTTGACTTCCCCTCTCAGATCCCCCACAAAAAATTCTATCTACGTGGAATATCGACGGTCCTTAGTCGCTATTTCACTCGACCTTATAAATGCTTTCCGCGCATATCAAACTATATACTTCCATACAAATTTTCTGTTCTATTTCGTCGTATACCGACATGTCGCAGTTCAAACAATGATTCGAACCAAACAGATCTGTAGTAGTCCAACGTTATCTCTGCCAAGGTTTCAATTACTGTACATATTTTTATGATGAATTATTGTGGATGGAGATTATCATGTGTTACTATTTTATATCTAGATATTTAGCGTGAACGCATTTAATGTTTAGCTTTAAGACAGCTATCTAGATGTAGTTAAAGAATAATTTCTGTTGATATTAAAAGATCTATGCAAGTATGCAACGCAGAGCTTTCTTACATCGAAGGTTTTTTGACGATGAAGTAACACTTTTATTAATTATTTTACTCTATCCGAACAATTTAGAGCATTGTTATTACTATTATTACTAAGGCGTAGCGAGAAAAATGTTTCAGCTTGATAGCGGGGTTCTATTCTGTTGTGACTATTAACATTGAGTCGAATATAGTTATGTGTATGCAGTGCCTGGTTTTTATTAGTGATGATTACTTCTTTAAGGATCATTGTAATCTCTAAGATATTGTGTTTTTTCTCTCTTGACTTTCTATAATTTTCTTTCATATCCTTTTGGCTCCGGTTCATTGGATGCGTTCAACCTCGTCACTTTTAATTACCTATATAGTGAAACCTAGTTTCATTTAGTGAGATCGGTAAGACAGTTGGCTACAAGAAGTTATTAATCGCACAGCCGATTGATTCAACTGTGTGTGTATTTATATAAAATCAGCTGTGATAATGGCTGTCAACAACAACACTCGGAATGAAAACCTTCTTGATGCTAATAACTAATTTGCGTATGGAAAATGTAAGCAGCAGATTAACCCTGATGGTGTATTTGTAAAATGCAAGGGATGTCCTTCTCGCTATCACAATGCATGTGCAACAAAGATTAGATGCAGCTCTGATGGCATTTTTCAACGTTGCTGCGGTTCCAGATCAAACTCCCCGACTGACGGTGATAGAGGAAATGAGATAGCTATTTGCACGAACCAACTCAAATCTCTGCTTGATGAAAAAAAAATGAACGAACTAGAAAATAAAGTTTTTGAGAATACTAGCTCTGTTGACAAAAGGATTAATGAAGTTGTAGAGAAGGTGAATAAAATCGAAGCCAACCAACACCATGATCTCTCACAACAACAAGAATGGGACGTGGAATCCTGCATTAAGAAAATCAGCCTGCGCAATGCACGTAAGAAAAATATTTTAATATTTAACTTACCTGAAAGGGAGACTGAAGGAGATGCATCACTTCAAAGCAAAGATATCATTCAGGTCACTGATTGACTTAAAATAATTAATCCATCTTTATTGATTTCGTATAATAATATACGTGTCTTCCGTATTGGACAGCGATCCCTCGCCCTAGCACGTCCTGTCAAGGTCATATTTCGGTCAGAAGCAGATGCCTCAGAAATAATTCGATTATATCTTATGATGAGGAAAAAGAACTCGATTCCGGATGCAGTAAAAGAATATCTGATTTCCAGAGATCAAATATTGATATGAAACCGCAATTTCAAGGAACAGAAGAAAATTCTAGACGAACATCTTGCCAGAGGAGAGAAGGATTTCCGGATAACTTACAGAAACGAAGTTCCTATAATAGTTCCAATCAAGAAAAATCTGCAAGTGTCATCCTAACGTCATCTACTCCTTCTGTAAGGTTACATTACCAGAATGTTAGACGTATTAATAGTAAGTTGCTACATTTCAATAATTCTCTTGATGTTTACAATTGTGATATCATTGCCTTCACAGAAACATGGTTAAAATTATCTGTTAACAGTGCTGAGGTGTTTGACTCGGATAACCGTGCAGATAGGCCTGGCGGTGGTGTTCTTCGTTCAATTAAAAATATATACTACTGCGTAAGAATTAATCTTAATGCTGTCATTCAGGAAGCGCCTTTAATTAACGTTTTAGGGGCAAAAAGCCTCTTTTCGGGCATTACGTGTGGTCATAATAGTAGTTTATATTCCACCTGTTATCTCCGTTCAAATTCTTGAGAGGATACTCATAGCGCTGGTATCTATCCGCGAAATTTCTGACCATACAACGATTATCCTGGGGGATTTCAAAAAAAAAAAAAACTTCAAAAATCATTTATCTTATATCAGGGCTGACAATAAAGCAGCTTTATTTACATCCTTTTGTGAATACTTTGAGTTAATTCAATTTAATTTCATTGAGAATTGTAATAATCGTTACCTTGATTTAGTATTTGTTAACTTTGAAGTCAGAATTGATAAAGCTGTTGCTCCTATCCTACCAGGGGACACGTACCATCCGTCACTAAATGTACAGTTTTATCTAAATTTGCGAAATAAGAATTCCACACCAAAATTTGCTGAAAACTCTAAATTTATAAGGTATAATTTCAAAAGAGCTGATTTTAATTCACTTTATATGAGTCTAAACAATATAGATTGGTCATTCCTATGGCTTTGTGACGGACCCGAGCAAACAGTTTCTTTTTTTTACATGATCGTTTATGATATAATTCACAAAACTGTTCCACTATTTAAATTGAATA
This sequence comes from Andricus curvator, assembly GCA_932195095.1. Taxonomy (NCBI): domain Eukaryota; kingdom Metazoa; phylum Arthropoda; class Insecta; order Hymenoptera; family Cynipidae; genus Andricus; species Andricus curvator. Next base: position 434,792 of record CAKNYM010051285.1, read on the forward strand.
CATCAATGAACCGTTTTCCGTCATGGTACACTTATGATATAATTATTATTATAGATTAGCAGTTCGAACTCGAAAGTTCATTGCC
>CAKNYM010051286.1:0-64378 GCA_932195095.1 Andricus curvator
ACTCAGACGCATAACATCGCATTCTAACTTTTACCATCTATTAATAAAAAATTAATTTGTTTAGTTTCTACTATCTGCTTGAAAATGAATTACTATGTTAAAAAGTAATTTTTTTTGTGGTAAGCTTAATATTATATTAAGCACTCAGGGGGAAAAGAGGGATATTATTGATGAGTGTATCTTTCCAGTGGGAGTCGTAGGAACCGACTTTAAGTGCCGCTTTTCAAGTCCGTAGGTATGTAATGGCCATATATATCTATGACGTCATAATTTTTGACGTCATAGACTGTAAAAACAATATGACTGAGAAAAATTAGTCTCAAGTGGTACTTAAATGAGACCACTGGTGTGAACCCAGAATCGTTTCTTTTTGTAGTCAAAATAACAGCACGAAGTTCAACAGATTAGCCACTTTTGTCTTACAATGAGGCTCAACTTCTATTGTGCACGTAACTTCTCACACAATTTGCTTCGCATTCGTTCAACGATTGTGAAACAAGAACGCAATTTTGATCGAAAATGTAATGCGTCACATTTTTGTTCAATCAACATGTGAAACTTTATAGTTCTGAAATGCACGCAGAATTCAAAAGAAATATGAAAATCTCGCAGACCGCTCATGAAATATTACGACTATTATGATAACTCATGCCAACGTCGTAGTTAGGATTCAAGGGACGATACTTATGTATATGGTTACGACCATAACAGTGATTATAATAGGTATACAAATTCGCCTAAAAGTAAAAGTTAGTCCAGCCAAAGTCTGTTTTCTACTATTCAAAAAAGGCGTGGCAATTATAGACAAAAAGACACGTCAAAAGATTTTGGTCAGCTTAAAGGTCCCTGAAAGAGATGCAGTACCGCCGGAATATCAACTGGATTAAGATATCCTCAAAATTTCTGGAGAGCGTTTTATGCCTGATCGAGTACTTGCAAGAACAGTCAGTTAGCACAGATGTGAGAGGATCAATGAAAGTCGAATTACCCTCCGTGGGGACGCAGTTATACACCATATTATAGTTAGGGTCGCAGGTTAATTACCTGAGGCAGCAGCCAGTTATCAAGGAGAAAAGCTAGAGGTAATTCGTTTGGCTGACAGACGAGTTGATGTGGTTTTAAAAAATGGTACCCTAGAAAAGTTTCGCGGATTCTTTTTTAATTCTATAAAAGTGACTTTTAAACTTCCGGAAGAAAAGAAAGAAGAAGCCAAAAAACTGATTGAAAAATTTCTGAAAATGAGCAGTTGTATCATTCGGGAGTTTGCAGCGTTGATAAGTTTATTACTGTCATATTGTGCAACCTTAAAATATGGATGCACATGAAAAGTTTTTAGAGAAAGTCCTTAGCACTCAAGGCCAATGCTGGTGGTTTCGAAAAGCGCTTGATACTCTCTGATGGTTTAGAAATCGATTTTTATGGGTGGAAATCATGCATCAATGAAGCAGTATGTCACATTACACAGTTTAAACCGGTAATAGAAACGTTCTCAGACGCATCGCGATCAAATACCTGAAATTATTATCAGACTCCTTTGATCTTAATTGTTTTGTGGGCGATCTAAGGAACTCTGATATACGAGGTGTGGGTATTAAATAACGAGACTGGTGCTGTAAAACATTTTATTTTGATTTCATACATATCTATTTATTATCACCTTCAATATTCACCCCTCCTCTATCCCTACAACGCTCCATGCGAATCTTCCATTGTTTGAAACAGTGCTGGAAGTCTTCTTCTTTCAGCTCCTTCATGACGCGCGCCGCTTTCTTTTTCACAGCTCCAACGAACTCAAATCTTGTTCAGTTTAATGCAGATTTCACCTTAGGAAGCAGACAGAAGTCCCACGGCGCAGAATCCGGCGAATAAGGCGGATAGTCAAACACTGGGATGCTGTACTTGGCTAGAAACCTCTTGACAGACAATGCGGAATGAGCTAGCGTATTATCTAGGTGGAGAACCCATGACTTGTCCTTCCACAGTTCGGGCCGTTTTTTCCTTATTCTTTCGCGGAGTTCAGCAAGAACGTGAAGGTAATAATGTTGATTAATAGTTTGAGCTTCAGGAACCCAGTGAACGTACACAATCGTATGAATATCGAAAAAAAACACGTGGAAGGGCGACCCGGGTGTGAATCATCTTCAATGTCTTCTCGGCCATCTTAAAAACGCTTAAACCACTCAAAAACACGTGCAAGCGATAAACATTCATTGCCACACACTTTTTTCAATAAATTATAAGTTTTAGTAGTGGTTTTTCCAAGCTTCATGTGAAATTCCACAACAATTCGTTGCTCTATTGGCACACTTAACATTTTCCCGGCGAAGCAAAAAAACAACTCTAAGGCGAACGAAGGCTACGGCTATACGGATTTGTTTACAGAAGCCAGAGGTACTGCATTCGAAAGAGAAGGCTTCAGGCTATACAGCTATCGGTCGCTGATGTTTGGCGCATGCGTACTTCTTCTGTAGCAGCGCAGTCTCGTTATTTAATAGCCACACCTCGTATTATTAAGGATTGATCATACCACCGCCACGCCTATATAAACGAACTGATTCAATACCTAAAATTAAGTATTTTTACCAAGGAAATCGGGAAATGGTGTGAGCAGAGGGGGTTTTGTATATTTGCATCCTACATTTGCTCCAACGAAAATCTTAAAGCCGATTTTGAATCGAGACGTCTCGAACCAGAGGCGAAGTGTTCTTTATTACCCTTTGCCTTTAGGGATATAGTAAACAAGTTCGGCTTGCCAAACATAGACTTGTTCGCAACAAGAACAAATGCACGGAAAAAATTTATCCGTAAAAAGGTCACGAACTCGATATAAAAATTCTAAAACGGATCCTCACTTTTTTTTACGGGAATAATTACAAATGTAATACGAGTGATTGGAAAAAGATTCTCAGAAAACTCACGAGCCTGGATGGCTGCGCGTGTTTACGCACTCCTGGTTTCTGTTTAGAAACTGTTGAGTCAGCAGTCTTTGAAGGTTCAAATACTCTAAGTTGCAAATTTATAAATGATTATGAATTAAATCGCACAAATAAAATTCTTCCTCTTTATATTTCAGTCTGAAATTTTCAGGAACTGTTGGAGGAAATTTGAATTTTTCGTACAAAACTTCTAGATTTATCCTTATATTTCCCATCAAAACAAGGATTTAATGCTTCATGTTTTTATCTCGTATCCGAGACCTAGTTACAAGTTCGTGACTTTTTTACGGATAAATTTTTCCGTGTGCGAAATGCAAATGTTATGTTTCTTGCATAAAAGACCCTGGGTCGATGCATTAACTTTGGGTTGGATTGATTACTTTTTATATGCTTTCTCACCATTCGTATTCATTTTACGTGTCTTACAAAAGATTCAAGACGAAGGTTCAAGAGGTATTGTTGCTATGCCACATTCGCCAGCTCATGCCTGCTTTCCCGTCGGCATTTTCATGTTAGATTGTAAACCAATTTATTTTGAAGCAAATATTAACTTCTTACATTCTCTCAATAGGCAGCCACATCCACTTTGGAAAAGAATTACCCTGTTTACATGCACGCTCTCTGGGAGGCGCTAAGAAGAGTAAAGTATCCAGTAGAGCAGTGAGCAGTATCTTGTCTTTATTGTCAGATTCTTCCATTTAACAATATGACTGCTGTAAAAAAATGGAGGAGGTTTTTTTTGTCGGAATAACGTTGAAACATATAAGTTTGATGTATGTCATGTTCTTCATTGTCTCAAGGAAGAATTCCAAAAGGTACGTGTTTCACATGTCACTCTCAACAGCTGTCGATCAGTAATTGCCCTGATACATGGACCAGAATAAGGCGTAGATCCTCGAATGAAAAGGCTGTCTACAGGTATGGTTAAGTTAAGACCTGAAAGACCAAAATATGAGGCAACGTGAGATCCGCAACTGGTTTCAAATCATGTGACTCGATGCGGCCCTGATGGAAAACTCTCATTAAAAAGACTCATTCTGAAGCTGGTCACACTGCTGGTTTTAATGACGTCGTTAAAAATTTTTAATGTTCCTAAAAAATTACATTTCCTGTCACTGTAGAAAGTTGTAAAGTAGTCTAAAACGTGAAAAAACGAAATATTACACGAAGAAAAATTGTAATCGATATAAATTATTCATTTGTACATTTTTTTCTTGATATTCCTGTTAACAGTTCGTATATTTCACATTTACATAACGTTGTGTGATAATAAATATTTAATTAGAAAAAGAGAGTTTAAAATTTGGTGTTTTAACTTTCTTGAGCTGTAGCTTATGATGGCTTCTTCATCGAGTTTCAACTCGTAGGTTTAGCGCAATGGTTACCACTCTTGACTGCTAGGCGCTCGATTTAGGTATAGATGTAGGTTCGATACACCGTAGCGTTAGAAATTTCATTTGTAATATAATATTCAAAAATTTAATATATGTATTCACTCTACGTATATAGATGCGTCCTTAAAACAAGTGAATAATTTTCTATTATTTTGTAAATCGACTTCGGTGATGGCGGCCAGAGTCTGGGTTAGAATTGGCCGCCAAGTGCATACCGGAGTTATCATTCCAGCAACGATGCGATATTGGCAGCCGATCTTTGGCAATATTTTTGCCGATACTGGGCCAGTGCTGGACCGTATCTAACTTTGCACTTGGCCTCGGATATTTGACAAGTTTTCTTTCTTTCGTTATCAAATACTTAAGAAAAATATATATTGAGTCCGTGAACCTATGAAAAAAATTTCAAGTCGGATTTAACCAACACCCTTAATTCAACTTTAAATTTCAAATAAAATTGAATTTTTGAAGAATGGCACAAAGTTCAATAGAATGTTGATTTACGAATTATTTTTTTTTGTAGGACGCCCATTTTTTTCAATCATAAAATCAAGACAATAAGAAACACATCTGTTCCAATGTGAATGCATATTATGACTTGTAATAATATAAATACATAGAAATGATACATTTTTCAGGGTAGTTGAAAGTAAAAATTAGTGCAAGCTGAGGAAGAAATATTAAAGTAATGATAAAAAATAAAATTTTTGCTTTATTTTACAATATATGAATAAACAGTCGGACGATTTTCGTTAATAGTGTTAGTCTTGTCTAAAATGATCCGTATTGATAAAAATATGATCAGGCTTCAAATATTTCAAAAAAGATACGAGCGACTGTAAACTCACTAGCAGTAGAATCAATCGGTTTGAAATCAAAATTATTTTTAATGAAAGTAATTATGTCGCAGGAGCCAGAAACTAGAGATGATTCATATTTAGATTCAGATTTTTTCGCTGGTTCTTTGGACTTTGAAGTGTTTTCGAAAACGCCCAAGGATGTATTTTTTAAGTGGGGAGTATAGTTAATTCGGTCAAAAAAAAAGCTATTTTTTATTTTTAATATAAATGTACAACATCTCAAGAATGTCATATCCAAATTTCAAGCAAATCGGAGAAAAACTAACGGAGATAAATGGATTTTTGAGTTTTGAGTCATGATACTACTATCACAGAAGAGTTTCCAAAACATTATAGAATAATACACAGTGTGACGAAAAAGTTTCTTTCGAATCGTGCAGAGAGGAAGGTGATTCGATGATTCTGTGTAAGTATAAAAATATACATCTGCTTATTGATGTTTTATGTTTGGATTTTTTCATGTTTAAAACTTTAAACGCGTTTTTCTTGAATCCACGTTTTCAAAGTCGGTGACGGTTGTAACTCAAAATGTACTGCATGGATCCTTTTGAAATTTGGTATACTATTTCTATACATAATTCATGAGGTAGCCTGGTCGAGTTTTTTTAAATATTATTATTATTATTTTTAATTTTACAATAACAAATTCATTGATTTTTTAGCAAAAAACCCGTTTTGACTTCAAAGTGTTGAAAAACAAAATTGCTAAAAAAAAGAAGAGCCAGGTTACCTCGAGAAACATCTCACCTAACTAACGCACTTTGATTTTTTGATTTCCGATGATCCAGTGGTTAGTTAGAACCGTCATCGCAAAGTAACATTTTTCCGAGGCACCTTCGGAGATTTGCCGCCAACGGCCTATTTATTAATATTTTGCAATGAAATTTAGTAAGAATATGGTTCAGATGTTATATTATTATGTAACGATTAAAGTAATAAACCAACATTACCTGTATCGCTTTAAAAAATTCTTGAAAATGTGCCTTTTTTTGCCCGAATTAACTATACTCCCCCCTTAAGGATTGTGAGGGACTTATACGTCATGACGTAAAAGCGCTTATTATTAATTAACAATAAATTATAAGTACTGTGTGAACTCTATTGAATATATGCATACGTGGACTGTTATAAAGCTGCCATATGTGCCCGTGGACTCCCAGTTGAAAATCTGATCACGTGAATTGAGACGTGCAGAGTTTGGAATATCCTATCTGTGCATGTGCACAGCGAAGACATTGCCATATGTGCACATCTAAATTTCAGCGCGCACAGTTGAGAGCGTTATATAAGTGCGCGTTTAAATTCAGACGTTCACAGATGGGTCGATGAGGACACAAAAGTGGACAATTTCTGATTTGCGTAAAGCTTAACAAAATCTACTTACAATTATAGATATATTATATTATTATATTTACCAATAGAGTAGAGGGAAACGGCCAAGGATAAGACTAGAGTGTAGATAGTCCTCATCTTTTCGAAAAGAGGAACGACTGATTAATATATAATTTAATAATTTGGTTAACAGTGTAACTAATGAAAATTCTAGCGCTTCTCTGGCGTACATTACATCTACTATAGTCCTTATCTTTCACATTGATTGCGTTGAGGTTTTCATTCAGAAATATTTACATTTGATAAGAGTCAGCTTCGGTGAAAAAGATTTGGTAACATGTTTCTTTAAAACTGATGTCACCATTTGTGACCGTCCGCGAGGAAAGAGACCTAATGCATAAAAAATCGATATTAGTTTTTTATACCTATCGATAGCTTTTAATTTTCTCTTTCATAATGAAAAAAATATTATTCCTATATCTAAAAAATTCAAATTGTTCAAATATCCGCCCCAAGTTTAGACTCACAACAGTAAAAAGAAAAGTAACATCACGGCATCAAAGCACTGGGAAAAATTTTAAGCGCCAGTCAGACACTTTAAACTCTCGGCATAAGACGGAACAACAACAAGCACGTCCTTACAGCTCGGCTGCTCAAACGAGACTCGGCAAATATTACTCTTAACATTCGTTAATTTCATTTACTACGTTTCATTTTTTTGCGCATTTTTCGGTCACAATGCAGGGGAATTTGCAAACAGTTTGTAAAATTGATCAATTTTTTTCCAAACGCAGAAAGAAAGCAGCCTCAGGAACCGTAACACACTGTGTTTGCAATGTAAATACCAGTCTCACCCAACTCTACGATTCTGTTCCCCTGTTACGTCAGTATGCGCGAGTACTCAGTGAAGTACATTGTGAAATATTGCATTCCAATAGAAAAGGTTAGGCAGCCCTGACTGTTTACGTTTGGAATCCCCCGACCCGTGGCCACGGCTATTCGCAGGCAACCCCCGAAACTGGACTAAAACTGAGAGTTCGGTACACATATATTTTTATCTGAATTCGGACTATCAAAAATATTATTTTTAGTTTAGATATTTTTAAATTGAATTAATGGTACACCGGCTGCAGAGAATCGTCACTTTTGAATCAGATATTTTTTTTAGTTGAAAATTTGGGATAAAAATGAAATTTGAAATCATTTCTGGAATAAAAAAACATACTTTATTTCAAATTTAAAGCAATCAAAGTGGATCGTGCAAATTTTTTGCCTCATTCGAAAAACAATTCAACTTTTTGGATAAAACCGCGACTAGAATTTTTTCCGTTTTGCTAACTAGTTCGTCACTCACATTATTATTATCTGATTATTAAACCGTTGAGGTGGCTTACAAAATTTGCGTACTTATATAAATAAAAGTGTGCTGATAACAAATATAAAATTTTTTATATAATAAATCATCTGATCTACATTATTCGTAAAATGCGAGGAAATCTTTTAAAATCCTTCAAACTCCCTCGAAATATGATAAAATCATAACTCTATCAATTTGTTAACATTTTTTACAAAACGTTCAAAAACTACTTCACACTACCAGGGGATGAAAAATTTCATTGCAAATTTAACTTTTCAGTTGCAAATGCAACTACTGAATTTTCAATTGGAAATTTTGTTGTTTGTTTGAAATTTCAATTAATTGGTTAAAAAATACACTACTTTGCTAAAACTTAGTTTTCTTGGTTGAAGTTTAAACTAATTTGTTGGTAACACCAACTAAGCTAGTAGTCGGTTTAGGAAGCCGTTTGTAGTTCTGGTGACTAGTTTACATTAGTAACATTTTAGTAGTCAGAATTACTAATAAATTAGTCATCTGTACTACTAATTGATTTCTCTGACAAATTAAAGTAGGTGGCGTAACTATCTTATTTGCTACCTTGGTTGGTACGATTGAGAATGCGACAAAGGTACCAACAAAGTGCATCTGCAATTAGAAAGATGCCAGTGGACATAGGGACATATTTTTTTATAACGTCTTATCAGCTGAATTGACATCAGCGTTCCTAAGATTTCCCAAAAAAAAGATGCCCGCATGCCCACTGTGATTTTTTAAATTCAGATTTTGTTAGTATAGTGACAAATATTTTAATTAGTCCCTGTAACAAAAAGAAAATATTTATACCTGGAAATTTGTTAGTAGACATGACAAACTATATTAGTAAGTTCAACTACGTACAGACAGTCGCTTCGACAAACTGAACTAGTTAGCCTACCTAACTAAATAGCAACGGCAACTACTCGTGCACCAACAACCAATAACCCTTTGTGAAATACGCGAGTTTTATTCCAAAATTTTTTTCGATTCGCGAAAAAAAACGCAACCTCCTGGGGAGGGGGTGTAAATTTTTTCAAAGTCGGTTATTTTTCCAATACTAAAATGTATATTTTGACCATTTGGAATATAAGAAGTCAAAAATCCAACAGGTAAAAGAAAATATATTATCTTAATTATCATTTTTACAACGAAGAATTACGAAATATCACAGAAAAGTGGAAGATAATCTCTAATGCTAATGTTTGGCTTGTTTATGTCGTCTGGTCTGCCCAATATTGGTTTCTTTTTCAAGTGCTATGACATACGTGGATGGTTTTAATAGGAAATGAACACACGTAGCTTGTTTTAAACATTTGAGACATGATAAAAAGCGTGGTCGAAGTGTGGTTGTCTCTTCCTGATCTTCCTGTATTGGAAATTGTATTAAGATGTATCACGAAGAATTTACTTTCAATAAAGTAAGCAAATGAAATGATGTTTAACGTTTCATTCAATTTTTGTATTGAAAGTTGGTTAAAAATTGTATCAAATATATTTTTTAGTATTAAAGAACTATTTTTATTTCAAAACATTTAAGAAAAATTACAAATATTTTTTTGAACTCTTCTCCAATTCAGTTTGTTAGCAAAAGGGTTAATTTATTATAATAATGACAGATTTACTTGCCAAAAATTTGATATAAAATTGTTTTATTTTTTTATTTTAACTAATATGATGTTAGTTTGCGAAAAACTTTGGGCCTTTTGAAGAAAAAAATCTTTTTGTCAAAAAAATATTTTCAGACGAGTAATTCAGTGGAGAAACAAGTAATATTCTTCCAATATTTGACTATTTTTTGTAATATTTCAAAACATTCTAAATTCTTGGAAAAAAGTTTCAGACAAAAGTTATTTCTTCCAATGAAACGGAACTTCTTTGTGGAACAAACGTTTTTTTGTTGACGTGTAACTTTTGAAGAAAATCCATTTATATACAAATTTTGACTTTGATTTTTACGAAATGCACGGGATTTTTGAGACACATAATTTTCCTTGCGAGGACGTTTTTTGGCTACCGAAATACAGCAAAGACAGCAAAAACTTTAATCCTATCTTGATGCGCGCGATTTCCACAGCTGCTAGCGCTGGAGTGGACATTTTCGCTGAAATTTTGGAGTGGACATTTTAGCCTTAAATTGGGTATAACCACGAAGGAATAGTAAGTAGTAGTATCCCTGTAAGTGGGGAGTGGGACGAGCCACGTCCAAGAATTCGGTAATGCTTGCCACGAATGAAAACTTGTATGCTGGGTCGTGCACATGCGCACTGGCGGTTGCCATGCTAACGATGTCAACACGTGTTTGAAGTTTCGAACTTGTGTTTTGAACATTTCTGTGCTGCCGGTTTAGTAAAATAAAATTGTGAATGTTATTGTTTCAATAAAATTTAAAGAGTTCGTATTTAAATTTTAAGGAGTGCATGAAGCTTGCAGAGTAAGTATGTATTTGTCCTAGTTGAATATACTAGTCTGCATGTTTCTAAACATTGAAGAATATGATGACAACATAACCTAAAAATGAATATTTTTATTTTAGTATAAAGTATGTATGTATGTATATATATGTATAAAGTATACATAAAATATGGAATAATTGTGGTGAATAAAATGGAATAACATATTTTTTAATATGCATTCTTCTTGCAGCCCTGAAGTGTTTTATCGTTAAATGTGACACAGCGTCCAGTAGTTGGGACTTTTTGACTAAGAAGCAACAAAAATATAACATAGGAGAGTGGGTATAACACGTGACTGCGAAAACAGCTCTGCGCATGTGCACGACTGTGCATACGAGTTTTCATTCGTGGCAAGCATTAACGAATTCTTGGACGTCGCTTGTCCCACCTGTGCTCACTAAACACATAGGGTGATACCACTCCTTACTATTCCTTCGTGGGTATGACTTTTGCGCGCACTGCGATATTAACTTTGTCCATGGTAAACTTCTTCGCCCCAACATACTGCTCAATTTCCGTGAGCATAGAAGAGTGTGCTTCAAGTATTCTTTGAGTAAAATACGATGATGAAGTGGACATTTTTTCGCCAAATTCAAAATTTTCGATATTTGAATGTGTGATACTTTGATAATTTTAGGAGCACATCTTTTTCCTTTATATGATGTCTACTGGCCACCAAAATCTAATACGAAATCGCAAGATTTTTGACCTGGGTAGTTGCACGTACTTTCCACAACTACAGACCTTGGAGCGGACATTTGAATTGTAAAAGCGGTGACACGACTTTGAGATTTTCTTGCTGAGTTATAAATCAAAGCACAATGTTAGATCCATGCAATTTCAGTAGCCTATTCTCCACTGAATTAGCATGCTTTTTCTCAGAATTTCCGAACATTGCGCGGAAAAGCTATGAGAATGCAAAGCATGACTGTCAGCTTTCGTTTCTATTTCAGGGAGTCTGTCTGTAAATTTTTATGCAATATAACTTGTATTTGAAGTGTTGGTTTGCGTATAATATCACGGTGACATAAAAATGACACCTTCCGTGGAAACGCCCATATACCCACCTACAAACTACTATTTTCCAACCGAGCAAGTCACGCCTACCCCGAAAGGGAAATGACTTAATGGTATAATAACAATAAATAATAATAATAATGTTATTTAATTTCGCTCCACTGTGTCTGTCGTTGCGCATGAATAATGAGGCTGCGCAATGCACTACAAAATCAATATCCCTATAAAGTATACGCTGTAGCTTAAAAAATAATCAAAATTCTGTTGGCAGTTAGTGCAATATGCTGTTTTAAAAAAACTCGCTCCTGAAAATTCAAAATCATGTAACTCTCTGAATTTTGAATATTCGGAGAAAAAAAATTTGATTGGTCTTGTGGGGATTAGAAAAAGATAAAATAAAGGAAGCCTTGATAACCATTATATATTTGCATTTAAATCTTTTTATTTAATTTTGATCCGACTACGGATTACAAAGAATATTATATTTTAGTTTATCTTTGTTCTATTGAATTAATGATAGACATACTGTAGAGTATCTTCATTGGAAGCAACTTCTTTAAACCACCGTGAAGAGATTGTGTAATGTTTGCCTACAGGACATTCCTTCATTTCAATTACGGTCATATCTTCAACGGCGCCGCTTATCATGTTTATTTTTATTCTCGAACTATATCCATCTGCCTTATATATTCCAAGAAAAATCCCACTATACTCCAGTATTGCAAAAACTTCACCATTGGATGTTGATAAAACAATGTGTTCTCGGGTTGGCACAGGCACATATATATTGGCTTCTGCTCGCAATTTAATTGGTAAACCGGCAGGGATAACATATCTTCGAAATTCGAATTGCCGGTTCTGATTTGTCTGAGGAATAAGCCGAATATATCCAAGTTTTGCAAGTGCATATCCAAGTACTTCGTGAGGAAAAGTCCTGCCCGGAGAAAGCCTGGACTGTCTGGCGGAAGAAGAAGAACTAGGTTTACGTTTGACATTGGAATTCCGTTCAGACTGTAGTGTATCGTAATTTGCAGAAGCTTTAATAAAACTTGGTGAGAAGATTGCTCGACCGTTACCTACTGGACAATCCCTTTTTTCATCTGGAGTCAAATTATCAACTGCGTTGCTTACCATATTTATTTTTATTCGCGAATGATTTCTATCTGTCCTATATATTCCACGAAGAATCCCACTGTCATCCAATATTGCAAAAATGTCATCATTGGATGTTGATAATACAATATATTCTTGGGTTGGCACGGGCACATACCTACGTAGTTCTGTAAGAAATGTAATTGGCATACCGGCAAGAATAACGTATCTTCGAAATTCAAATTGCTGGTTTCGATTTTTGCGAGGAATAAGCCGAACATATCCAAGTTCTTCTATTGTACATCCAAGTACTCGATCTAAAGAAGGCTTGCCCAGAGGCGAACTGGAACTGGCACGAAGTGGAGGTTCCTGAGGAGATGTCCGGTCAGGTGAATATTGTCTGGCGGAAGAAGAAGAACTAGGATTACGTTCGACATTGGAATTTCTTTCAAACTGTAGTGAATCGTCATTTGTAGAGGCTTTAATAAAACTGTTTGAGAAGCTGGCTTGACTTTTTCCTACTGGACAATCCCTTTTCTCATCTGGAGTCAAATTATCAACTGCGCCGCTCACCATATTTATTTTTATTCGCGAACTATATCTATCTGTCCTATAAATTCCGCGAAGAGTCCCACTATAATCCAATATTGCAAAAATCTCATCGTTGGATGTTGATAATACAATATATTCTCTGGTTAGCACGGGCATATATTTATTTTGATCTGCTCGCAATTTAATTGGCATACCGGCAGGAATAACGTATCTTCGAAATTCAAATTGCTGGTTCCGGTTTGTACGAGGAATAAGCCGAACATATCCAAGTTCTTCTATTGTACATCCAAGTACTCGATCTGAAGGAAGCCTGCCAAGAGGAGAAATGGATCTGGCACGAAGTGGAGGCTCCTGAGGAGATGTCCGGTCAGGTGAATGTTGCCTGGCAGAAGAAGGAGAACCAGGATAATGTTCGACATTAGGACTCCTGCTAGCAGGAAACCTGGACCTGCCACGAAAAGGAGCCCCCTCTGGCGAAATCCGGTCAGGCAAATGTTGTTGTCGAGCAGCAGAAGAAGAAGGAGGGCCAGAATTACGTTCGCTATTAGGTGTCTCGTCGGGCTGTGAACTGCATTCTACAAGAAGAAATAGAAGATTTTTATTTTTTTTTTGTTCAACACATTTATGTCTGAAATCTTTAGCTGCATTTAACATTTCTTTGCTGAAAACATCTTTCTGATGATTCAATAAAAATTTTGAGAAATCATTTCTAATTATAAGAACCTCCCACCGTACATTTTTCTCGTTAAATAAACATATATTTTGTGTAGAAGACGAGTGCATAAACGCTTTAATAACCTTAATGACAATAAATGATTTTCCGCTATACAAAAACCTACATGAAGGAAACGGTTTCGAATATATTCAATTCTTTAGCGAATATGTTTTCACTCAGTTTTTACTGTCAATTAACACTTAACAAACAATAATTTTAAATAAGTTAAATAAATAATTGAATTGCAATTATTCCAACATTCCATAATGAAGAGTTGAGCGTCAAAACTTTCAAGTTGAAAATGATTGAGGCTCACCGCGTTTGAATTTAACTTAACTCATTGTTTCATTTTTCTGATTCATTCTGAATTCGTTAAAATTCTCCTGGAATTCTTTTAAATTCAAAAGAACATTAGACATATTATTAATATACACTAGTCACTTTTAGTTAGTTTTAGTCACAATTTGGGTTAAAAATTATTATTTCAAGGAACTGTATTTCAAAACAAATTCTCATTTTCAAATAACGTTTAGACTTGATTTTAGTTTTGTCTCTTTATTGAATTTTATTTTCTATATATAAATATATTAAAAATGCATGTATTGATATACATATATGATATTAATAATGATATAAAATATAAAATGTACTAGCTGTTATCCGCGGCCATTTGCATTTGATTACCCTGTCTGCCCCCCACCCCCACCTCATCTGAGACTACCGTATAAACATGTAAGGTTGTCTCAGGGGTGAAAATGCTACCGTTTAAACATATAGGAATTTCTCAAAAGTTTACATGCACCGCTGTGCCCCCTTCCCATTTGCCGCCCGGCCCAATTCTTTTACGACCTGTCTCAAAGCCCAAAGAATATGTGTGCATACTTTGGTGCCGTTCTGTCAAAAACTATGGATTTGCATAAGCATCATATGTTTTAGGCCACTTGATTTTATATATTAGATAATAATACATATATACATATGCAATCATCCCCTTGTATATTAACATCATTGTAAATAATTTAATTGCAATTTTTTAATCAATTTTTAAGAAAATCTATCATTTCTTCTTTCTGGTTTCATATTTTTCCAAATTTTTAAAAATTCGACTTTTTGGTAGAAAATGTTTTTGTAGGTTTAAAATTTAACTATTTTATTAGTAATTCAGAAATTATTGTTGAAAAATAATTAATTTCATTTAAAAATTAAACTATTTTTATCAAGATTAATTTTCTTTGCTGGAAGATTCAACTATTTTAAGAAAAAATTAGCTATTTTGTTGGAAATTCCTCTGTCTGAATTGAAAATTTCACTCTTTGTTCATAAGTCCAACTGTTTAGCGAGAAATTACAAAATTAATTGGTTCAGGTTCTACTATCTGCTTGAAAATGCATTACTATGTTAAGAAGTAATTTCTTTGTGGTAAGCTGAATAGTATATTATGCACCAAGGGGGAAAAGGGGGAAATTATTGATGAGTGTATCTTCCCAGTGTGAGTCGTAGGAACCGACTTTAAGTGCCGCTTTTTAAGTTCATAGGTATGTAATGGCCATGTATATCTATGACGTCATGATTTTTGATGTCATAGACTGTAGAAACAATAAGACTAAGAAAAATTAGTCTCAAGTGGTACTTAAATGAGATCACTGGTGGGAACTCAGAATCGTTTCTTTTTGCACTGAAAACAAGAACATGAAGTCCACCTGGTTACTCACTTTTGTCTTACAATGAGGCTCAACTTCTATTGTGCACATAACTTTTCACACAATTTGCTTCGCATTCGTTCAACAATTGTGAAACGTGAACGCCATTTTGATCAAAAATTTATTCCATCAGATTTTTGTTCAATCAGCACGTGGAACTTTATAGTTCTGAAATGTACGAAGAATTCAAAAGGAATATGAAAATCTCGCAGACCACACACAGCAAATATCACGACTATTATTATAACCCATACCAACGTCGTAGTTATAATTGACAATACTTATGGATATGATTACGACGATAACAGTGATTATCGCCTAAATGTAAAACCCAGACATTGTCTTCTTCGAGACAATATCTTAACTTTTATTCTTAACTGAAAATTAATTTCTTTTATCCCAATCCATAGCCGAGCCTGCTGCAATTTTAAGTTACTGTCACGTTGTTGTCAAATTCTACTTCCATTTCTTTGAACCTATATAACTTCTTTGAATCCAAATTTCTTGGCCTCAATTCAGGAGCACTTTAGCTCGAGAATGGACTTTTGTCTCATCTTTAAATAATGATTTCCATTTCACATTCAATATATTATTACGTTGTTCAAACTATTAAATTATCCTCAGACAAGAAGTGAACTGCAGTGTTCACGAAACTTTGGCGACATTCATATTTTCACACACGATTGGAAACTTAAAAAACTTTAAAATTTAAAATTTTAATTTATCTCGGGATTTAAATAATCTGTCGAAAATTCGTTCTTTGGGTTGAATTTTAATGTTTTTAAATTAAAATTAAAATCTCTTTTTGTTGAAATATTGACTACTACATGTTGTAAAAAAATGTATTTTTTTTTGAATCATCATTTCAGTTAAAAATTCAACGCGGGTTTATGTACAGCAACTAAAAGAATAAAAGGAGGACAACTTTATAGCTGTAAGCGACAGGAGTCTCTGCGATGTCTTTCTGTAAAAGACCCTATAACGCTATACGTGTTTCTGTACAGGAACCTTTACTGGATCATTCAAAGGTTCCTTTGTCAGTGCGTGTTTCTTCGCAGGATCGTATACACCTTCCTTCACTGAATTCTTGCACAGGAACTGTCAAGATTACATGAACAGGTTCTTGTGCTAAGAAATGTTTAGGATTTTCTGAAGTACTTGTACAGGAATTTTCAGCTCGGATACGATAAATTTGTGATATCTGTTTTGATATCATTTGCTAAGATTTCCTCTTATATTTGATTCATTTATTTATTCTCACACTCTCCTACTCATCCCTCCAAGATTTTCAGTGAGCCGATTTTTGATAGGTCGTTTACTTGACTTTCAGAGTGAACTCTCAAACTTGTTCACCTGCGCAATCAAGAAATAGTAACAAAGAGTTGGCCTGCCTCAACAACACCCTTGATGCTTCCATGTCGCTCACGAGCCTGTCATACACGGCTTTGTGACAGGCTGCTGTTAGACAAGGGACACCGCCTGGGCAGCTTTTTTACTTTTCGAAATATGATCAACAGAAAGAAATTATACACACAGGCATTTGAAAAAAAAAAATTATATTTACGTGCTTCTTGGGTCGAATTATATCGAAATATGTAAAAAAAGCAGATTTGAAAATTGAGGTCATTATAAACCTCCCTCTACGAAGAAGAAACTGTTTGGGAAATGTATGCGAACATCTATTTATCACAGAAAAAACTGGGGATTCACTAAAGTCGCGGCTCAAATAAAAGTTGGTATCCTTTAGAACTTGAGCTCCAATAGATACCTGTAGACAGCCAAAAGGGTTCCTTTAGAGCCAACAAACCAACCGCTTGCAATGTAGGGCTGCTAAGTTAGGGATCGATTGCCTTTATGTTGACAACTTTGCTACATAACCTGCAAATTATATTTATCAAGTCATTATATCTACTTAAATTGCAGTAATATTTTGTACTTCAATGATGTTTATTAAGTTATGTCCATCAGAGTTCGATAACATGTGTGCTTTAAGGTAAAAATTATGATATTAATTAAACAAAATGTCGAAGTGGGCAAAGCGAAAAAAAGGTTCCTTATAAAGAGGCTCAATTACAATTGGAACACCTTTAGAACATCAACTGAGGTATCATTTAGAGCTCATTTATCGTTTTGTGTTCCTTTTCAGCAAGTGGGATTCATTTTTGTTGCAGCTCCTTTGGTACCAAAAATGGGTTCTAATGGAAACCCTAGTTTTTTCTGTGATTGGTAGAAAGTAGTATATTATGAACTAATAACAATTTGTCTTCAAAAAACTGCAAAAAATCATAATAAGTGCCAGAAGCATAGGTTGAACGCAAAATGAAATTTTTCATTATTTTTTGTTCGATCAAAATTTGAATTTTCGATTTTTCAATGAAATTCAAAAAGGTATTATGATAATATTGTAGGGCTTTCGAAAAGCAACGTTTTTCTCCTCCTGACTTTTTTCATATCGTGCGTTGTTTGGCTTCAAATTTTCATTTTCGTTTTTTGATCTTAATTTTGAAAATGCTATAACTCTGATGATTTGATTTTATCAGAGAAAGTCGTAAGGATAAATTCTTCAAATTTATGAGTACTACTAATAGCCTTATATAGAATATAGACATTTCGAAAAAAATGGTCTCAATAATTTTGAGAATGCTCTATCTTTTTGAATTTTTATCCAAAATAGCTGGCTAGCGAAGTTGACCTTCAGTTTTCAACATTAAAAAATGGTACCAAAGGTTAATCTAATCAATTAATTCCTTCGAAAGTTACCGTGCTCACAGACAGACATACATACAGACAGACACAGAGGTTAATATGCAAAATGAGTTTTGCGGATTCAATCAAATGTCGGCGTTTTGAGGCCCCCTGAGACCGAGAAAATAGTTTTTATTTCGGTTTCTATCTATCTGTTGTTGTCGTTGTCGTCTATGGACACGATAAATTCCGACAGAATTATCGGGAAGGATTGCGCTTTAGTACACTTCTTAAGGCCGTAAAAAGGAAGGACGAATTCTTTCGCCAGCTATTTTGGATAAAGATATGCATTTTCAAAATTCAAACAAAAAAAAAAGGAAAATTAAAATTTCAAGCCAAACAACGCACGATATGAAAAAATGTCACGAGAAGAAAAACATTTCTTTTTCAAAGCCCTATAAGATTATCATAACCACTTTTTGAATTTTCTTGAAAGTACGAAAAAAAATAATAGACAAAAGTTGTAAACCCAAAAAAGATCTATGCATTTGTTTTTAGTCATTCTTGATTGAAACACATAGTTTCTGTTTGAATCTTAAAATATGAAACTAAAACTAAAAAACTTTAATTTTTGGACAAACGACACAAGCTATGAAAAAACTCAGTAGACAACAGTTGCTCGCCCAAGAAAGAGCTACACATTTTTCATTAATAATTTTTAGATAGGATGCTTAGTTTTTCTTTCAGTTGTAAAAAATAACATTAACAATAAAAAATAAGGAATAAATTAATTCAACTTTGAATTTAAAAAAAAATTAAATTTGTGGAAAAATGACATAAGGTACGGAAAAAATTATTAAACAAAAGTTGTTCATCCA
Organism: Andricus curvator; assembly: GCA_932195095.1. NCBI lineage: Eukaryota > Metazoa > Arthropoda > Insecta > Hymenoptera > Cynipidae > Andricus > Andricus curvator. The sequence goes on from CAKNYM010051286.1 coordinate 18,990, forward strand.
AAAAAAATCTACAAATTTGTTAGTAATTATTTTTTCATAGGATACATACGATTTGTTTAAATCGTAATAAATAACCTTGACAATAAACAAATTAAGTTTTTGGAAAAAATGACATAGAGTTCAATAAAATGTTAGATAAAAAATGGTTTTTTTATAGGACACGCATTTGGAGATATGGGAGGATTTAAAAGAGAAAGTGAAAGGGTGCGTGCAAAAGAAGGTATTCAAAAAGAAGAAGAAAGGAATGGTGAGGCCGTGGTGGGATAGGGAATGTGAAAAGATGAAAAGGAACGTGAAGAGTAAGTGTAAGAAGTGGAAAGAGGGTACTGCGAAAAGGGAGGAGTACGTAGAAATGAGGAAGGGGTTTAGATTGATGTGTAAGAAGAAAGAACAGGAAAAGGAGAAAGAGCTGGAGGAGGAGTTAGAAAATGTTAAGACAGAAGGGGACGTATGGAAGATAATAAATAGGTTTAGGAAGCGTAGAGTAGGGATAAGCGAGAAGATAGGGAGTGAGGAGTGGAGGGAGTTTTTTAAAGAATCATTCCAGGGCTCAGATTCAAGGAAGAGAGATGATGGGAGTAGAAGAACGGGGGAGACAGAGATGGAGAAGTTGAATGACGAGGAGATAGAGAAACAGATAAGGAAGTTAAGAAGGTCAAAATCAGCTGGGCTGGATGGGCTAGAGAACGAAGCATGGCTGTTTAGTACACAAGAGGTTAGGTAGGAATGAAGGAGGTAGTGAAGAAAGTATGGAGGGGGATTATAGGGGGATTACGCTAATGAATACGGCGTATAAAGTATACGCGATGGTGGTGGCGGAGAGGCTGCGGAAGGATGCCGAGGGGAAAGGTATATTGCCAGAGACGCAGGCCGGCTTTAGGGCAGGTAGGAGTACTATCGACAATATCTACGTTCTGCAGCACGTGGTGGATAGAGAATTAGCGAAGAAGGGGTCGAGAGTGTACGCGTTTTTTGTGGATCTAAAAGGCGCGTTTCCGTCGGTGGATCGGGGGAGTTTGTGGGACGCGATGGAGGAGAGGGGAGTGGAGAGAGGCCTGATCGAGAGGATAAGGGAGATATATGAAGAGACCAATGATAAGGTAAGAGGAAGACAGGGGATTTCGGAGGGATTCTGGTTGATAGGGGGTTAAGACAAGGGTGTCCGCTTAGCCCTACGATTTTTGCGATTTTAATTGCGGATATGGAAAGTAAGCTGGAGGCCGGAGTGGTAGGAGGAGTCAGGATAGGAGGGGTTAGAATTTGGTCGCTAGCGTATGCAGATGACATAGTGTTGTTGGAAAAAAGCGAGGAGGCCTTAAAGGAAATGGTGAAGAGGTTGAGAAGATACCTGGATAAGAACAGGTTAGAACTGAATGCGGAAAAGTCCAAGGTTATTGTTTTCAGAAAAGAAGGTGGAAGGGATAAGAAAGGGGAGTGGAAGTGGAAGGGAATGGCGGTGCAGGCGGTGAAAGAGTTTGTGTACCTGGGCTTCTTGTTTCGGAGGAATGGCGGAGTGGATGGTCACATAAAAGAGAGAGTGAGGATGGCAAATGTGGTGATGAGGCAGGTGTGGGGGTTGGGAAAGAAGTTATTCGCATATGATTTTGGAAGGAGAATGAAATTGTTTGACTCACTAGTGATGAGTGTGCTATTGTATGGAGTAGAGGTGTGGGGGTGAAAGGAAAGCGAAGATGTAAATAGGATACAGGAGAGATATGTAAAGTGGACACTGGGGCTGGCAAGGAACACGCCTAATTATATTTTCAGGAGGGAGACGGGGAGAACGAGTGTAGGGATTCTTGCGGGGAGTCGAGCGTGTAAATATGAGGAGAAATTGTTGGAAGAGGGGGGAAGTAAGCTGGTTAGGGAGTGTTGGTGGGAGAAGGAGAACAGGAGAGGGGGTGGGAAGATGGAGGTTGAAAGAGAAAGGTATTTTAGAACGAATGGACTGCAGATGGATGAAGTGAGAAGGATGCATGAGGAAGGAAGGAAGGTCTATGAGTTGGTTGAGAAAAACAGCATGGAGAGAGAGAAGACAGCAGGGGAAGAGAGAATAAGAGAGACAAGGTTTAATGGGAACCATGTGTGGATTATGCCAAGGGCGAGAGCGCAATATTTGTGTGGAAAGGGGGAGTGGAAAGGGGGAGGCAAGAGTGGAGCACTGGTTGGAGAAGTGCGTAGAGATGGAAAGGAGTGGGATAAGCATGGATGTATTGATGCATGAAAGGGGACAAAAGGGCAGTAGCATGGGTGAAGGGATTCTTGGGTAAGATGGAGAAGAAGAAAAGGAAGGAGGAAGAGGAATGGAGAAGGAAAGATTGTAAATAGAGGAGGAAGTAAATGTAAGTAAATGTAAATATTGTAAATAGTAGATAACTATTAGGTATTAGCCGCGGAGGCAGAGTTGGGTAATGCGAGGCAAAGCAAGAAAGTAGGGACATGCGAGCGAGGCGAGGCGAAGCGAGGAAGGCAATGCGATAAGAGCGAGCGGCGTTAGAGATAAGGTGTGGAAGGATGTTAGTTTTAAGGCTTAGTTTTAAGAAAATTCTTTAAAAAAAATGGAAGTGTAAGCAAGTCAATTTTTTAAGGCCAGCAAGCTAAAAAATAAACATTTATCTATATCTACTGTAAATGCACTAGCAGTAAAACTAATCGGTTTAAACTCATAATTATTTTTAATGAAAGTAATTATGTCGCTGGAACCAGGGACTAGAGATGATTTAGATTCAGATTTAGATTTTTCGGCTGGTTCTTTGGACTTCGAAATGTTTTCGCAAACGCCTGAGGGTGCATTTTTTAAGGATTGTGAGGGTGTTATACGTTATAAAGTAAAATCGCTTATTATTAATTAGCAATAAATTATAAGTACGGTGTGAACTCTATTGAATATATGCATACGTGTACAGTTATAAAGATACCATATGTGCACGGGGACTCCCAGTTGAAAAGCTGATCGCATCAGTTGAGACGTGCAGAGTTTGGAATATCCTATCTGTGCATGTGCACAGCGAAGACATTGCCATATGTGCACATCTAAATTTCAGCGTGCACAGTTAAGAGTGTTATATAAGTCCACGTGGAAATTTAGACGTTCACATATGGGTCGATGAGGACACAAAAGTGGACAGTTCCTCATTTGCGTAAAGCTTAAAAAAATGAAGTTCAAATAATAGATATATTATATTATTATATTCACCAATAGAGTTGAGGATAACGGCCAGGGAAAAGACCAAAGTATAGACAGTCCTCATCTTTCCAATTAGTGGAACGACTGATTAATGTATTATTTAACTCCTCGTTATCTTCCACATCGATTGCGTTGAGTCTGTCATTCAGAAATATTTACATTTGATAAGATTCTGTTTCAGTGAAAAAGGTTTGGTAACATGTTTCTCTAAAACTGGTGTCGCAATTTATGTAGTTATTTTCGTTTTAAGGAAAGCTGGTTTTTACACCTCAAATTGATATAATGTGTACTGCAATGCCCCATTTAAGACTATAAAAAGCTAATACAAATTTCAAAAATTGTGCTGAACGAATCGGAAAAAAGTATTTCATTCTTTCCTACCTTTGAACTAACGTTTTAGAAATTGCTCAAAAATCATTTCCTTTTCTTATTTTTTTATTGTGTCAAGATACTATTTTTAATGGAAAAATAAGTGATTTACACAAGGTATTGGCTACGTTCGAAAACGAGAAATAAGGAAATTTGTTTTTGATAAAAATTTTTTATGAGACCTGTTATCGTTTAGTTCTGGGTTCAGTTAATTTTAAGAGTTACGGTATAACTTATTAACTTCAGTTACGGTATTTTTACTGTTAAAATGAGTAAACTTCTGAAAATAACTGATTCGTCAATTAAAATTGAGTGCACTGAATGAATTAGAAACATTTCTACGAATTCAAATTTAGAGAGTATAATGACATTTTCCATTCATCGATAATAAATTTAATAATTTTATTTGTTTTGAGGAAATGCGAATAAATAGGATAAAAGATAGCTAGCAAAAATACAAAGAACTATGCATTTTTTGGTAGCTTTCAATCTAAGTAATTGCGAAACTTAAAATTTGTACAGTTTTGAATCTAAAATTTCAACAATTTAAGACTCTTCAATTATAAAGATTTATAATCTATATAGCAATAATTTTCAAGAGTTTGAGAATTAAAATTCAAGTTCTTGATTTCTAATCTGACATAATAAAGAAATTTCGAATGAAAGTCATAAAAATTCCAAAATGTAGTAATTGAAAAACTTAATAGTTACATAGTTTTCAGTCAAAAATTCTCAAAAATAGAAACTCTTTAATTATAAAAATGTACAATCCATATTTGCACAATTTTGAGAAGTGAAAATTAGAAACTCTTGAATTATAAAGATTTATAAATAAAAATGCTAAAATTTCCATGATTTTAAATTCGAAATATTCGAAATCGAAAACTCTTCAATTATAAAGATTCGCAATCCATATTTCTACAATTTTTAAGATTTACAATTAAAAACTCTTTAAATATTTTTAATTAATTTTTTCTGAAAAAAGATCTTTCTTTCGATTTTATTAGAATTTTTAATTTATGTTAAAAAAGTGTAAGACCTAGACATTTTATCTGCTAAATTAAATTTTTTTGGGGGGATTTTGAAACATTTGTGAAGAATGATTAAATTTTCATTTCGATAATTCATCAAAATTCCTCCAGAGCATGTCGCTACGAGGAAAAATGTATTTAGTTTTTAAGTCCGAAAACTGTAATGAACGTCTCGAACATCAAAAAGGTATGGCGATCGGCAAGCCGCGGCCGTCTCGCAAATTAACTCGAGGTTTGAAGTTGAAGCTCCTCTCGCGCTCAAGCTATAAAGCCTACTGTGCCATACCCTTACTTATTCACTCTCAGTAGTCGACCCCAGACTTCTTGACAAAGCCCAGTATGTCGAACACTGATCGCGATGTAATTTCCTCTGTTTCCATAAAATAGGCCGCCAGGGTCTGTTGCCTGAGCCTAGCTAATGCCGGACACTGACATAATACATGCATTGATGTTTCGTCATCCCTGCCGCATTTCCTGCACTCTGTCGTGGGATTATACCCCATTTTCTGCATATGGTAGTTCAAGTAGTTGTGCCCTGTTAGGATCCGTACCACTGTCCTTATATCTTTCTTGGGTAAACCCAGGATTTCCCTAGCTCTGTCCATACTATAGGTATACCCCAGGACGGCTTTCGCTCGACGGTAACCCTGGGTTTGTTCCCAGTATCCCCGGTGTTTTGCTCGGATCCAGCTTTTAATGACCATTCCGACATAGCAAGACGCTATTCCCAGTACCGGTTCCGGTCCTATGTATTCACTTGCTGCATCGCATTTTGCCAACTGATCCGCCTTTTCGTTGCCCTTGATCCCTGTGTGACCAGGGACCCATATGAGAGCGACATTGTTCCTTTCTGCAAGTTGTTTTAATGCCTTTTTTCATTCCCAAACCAGTTCTGATGTTATGTCTGGTTTCCGTATTGCAGTTAGTGTCGCTTGGCTGTCCGAGCAGATCGTAATCTGTCTGCCAGCAGCGTTTTCCTCTATTAGTGTTTCAACACAGCGAAGGACGGCCAGGACCTCCGCCTGAAAGACAGTAGCGTGTCGCCCAAGTGCGATCCCTATCCATTTCCCTCTCTTGATGTCGTAAATTCCTGCTCCTGACACTCCCGCTCCCCTGGAGCCATCTGTATACCAGATTTCCCCCTGGAGAAGCGGGTTACCATTTGCTTTCCACAGATCCCTGCTTGGGATGCAGACGCGAAAAGCTTTGGCGAAGTTGCAGCGTTTTGTTATTTTATCTTGTCTTATCTGTAGAATCGGCAGTGCTCGTTGCTCCAGTCAAACCCCTAAATGCTAGCGTTTGTAATCTTCGCAACCTGTCCAGTATTGTTTTAAGTTCTGCCCGTGGCCACCAGACCACGGCCGCATGTAGGAGCCTGCGTTTTAGGACAGCAGAGTAGAGCCAAGCAAGCATTTTAGGCCCTAGCCCCCACGTCAACCCAAAGGCTCTCCTGCACATCCAAAAAGTCATGACGAATTGCCTGCATTGGGTCTCCAGGTGCTTTGCGCAGTTCAGCTTGCTATCTAGGATTACTCCCAGATATTTAACTGAATCTGAAAACGTCAGCTTCCGACCACAGAATACAGGAGCGTCAACTTTCGGAACTTTATCATTTCTCGTGAAAATGACTCTGTAAATGATATCATCTTTATACTTACAGATGACGTGACTTACAGCTTTGAAATCTAACTGAAATTAAAAAAATTGGAAAGTAGCAACACATAACTTTGTTTAAAAATACACTATCGGGCACAAATTTACGACCACCTCTTTTTTGATGACTGATAAAGTTCTCTTAATTTTAATTATGTGAGAGTTCAAATTTGTTCTCTCTAAAGGGTTGAATGCTCCTAAAATTCTGTATAAAATAAGCCCAGGATGTGGCCAATTTGTCTATCTTTTGAATAGACATTCCGAAAACAGTGTAAATTTTGATGTTTTCTCAAATTTTCCACAACTTCCGTAATAATAAATATTTGTTAATGTTCTTGGGCTAATTTTAAACCTGTTTTCTGGTTTGTAAATATATGAAACATATAACCATAAAGTTTCTATGAAAGTTCCTTGAAATATATATTTATTCAATTTTTATTTCTATTTGCCTACCGATTAGATGTTTTCAAATTTCTTCAAATTCATCCTGGGCTCATTTTATACAGAATTTCGAGAGCATTCAAGCCTTTAGAGAGAACCAATTTCAGTAATGGTCAAGTATAGCAATACGAGAATAATTCAATGATTGTATTAACTCAATTGCATCTAAGCAGCTCAACACATATCAGGTTTTAATTTAATTTCAATACTGTTCATGTTTTAAACATCTAATTTATAAAAAATTTGTAGCCCTTTTTTGGGTGAACAACTTTTATTCTGTTCATTTTTCTCATAAATTGTGTCGTTTTTCAAAAAATTTAATTCTTTATTTTTTTAGGTTGCGGAACCGAAAGAGGTCGTCGATTCTCGATTCTTCGGTTGTGAAAAAATTTGTCGGTTCCGGGAATCGAATAATCGACCGTGGGTATAGAACCTTCGACTCCGATTCCTTCCTTTATGAAAGCCCGCGATTATTTGAAAATTGATTTAAGTTAATACTTAATTTTAATTAAAATACATAATTAATTTTAATCTAAATTACAAATTAATGAATTGATATTAATATCAATTAAAATAAATAATTCATCAAATCTAATATTATTTGAAATTAATATTTACCCAAATTAATTCTTAATATCTATTATTTGATTCTCGAAGTCGAATCCCAGCGCCGAGAGTAGATTCTGGAGTCGATTCCGGGTACGTGGCGTACTCCGAAAAATCGATTCTCGAACGCAATGAGTCGAATCCTCTGAAGAACCGGACTCGATTCCGAGATCTCTATTTCTAAACATTATTGATAGAAGACAAATTTTAAATTGTAAATGATTGTTATATAATGGGAAAAGATTCTGTTCCTAACATTTCTCTACCACACTACAATTTGTAAACTTTCTTACATCTTCAATGAAATAAGAAAAATTAAATTATGGGCAAAAACTTTTTTGAAAATTTCGAAAAAAAATAAGATGCGTTTTAATAATTATGAAAGATTTGAGGAGATTAAATTTTTCTCAAGATTCTGGAAAAATTTTAAATGGTTCAGTTTTTATTTTGAACGAATAATTTTGAGTTTTGAAGATTTAAAAATGTGTGCGAAAAGAATATGGAAGACTTTGAGACTATTTTCAAAATAATTTTTCAAGATTTAAAAAATTTTGAGGTAAAATAAATTTTTTAGGGTGTCAAGAGAATGAGAAAAACATTCTGAAGATTCATGGGAAAATTCTAAATGATTGTCTTGTAATGAATTCTAAGAGAAAATTGGAAAAATTACAAAAATGCTTTAATTATTGCCTAAAATTTGTAAAAAAGACTGTATACAAGATTTCAAAGCAAAATTGTGCAATTTTGCCATATTACATAATTTTAGAAAAAAATTGAGTAAGATTAAAAGATATTCAGAAGTTTTGAAACGATTAAAAAATAATTAAAACTTGTAAAGATTGCTTAAGAATTTCGTAAGGTTTCACGAAAATGAATAAGAATTTTTAGGTTCCGGGGAAAAATTAAAATAACTTTTTATTTTTAAAAATTAATTTTAACAGATTATTTGAAAAGATTTCAAAACATTTTATAAGATTTCAAAAATTGTCCAGGAAGAATCTGAAAGATTTGATTTGGTTTTTAAATATATCAAACGATTTCCTAAAAATTTTAAAAAGAGTGTAGAAGATTTTAAAGCAAAATGCTTCAATTTGGTAAGATAAAAAAAATCGAGTAAATTCAAGGAGTATTTAGAAGAATTAGAGATTCAGAAATAATTTCAAACTTTAGACAATTTTCAGAAATGTAGATTTTCAAAGATTTCAAAAATAATCTTTAGAAGCTCAAAAAGAATTTCGAAAGGTTTCAAGAGAATAAACAAATTTTCTTAAAATTCCTGGGAGAATTTAGAAGATTACAAGTAAATTTTTTAAATTTTGAATGCTTTTTCAACATTTTAAGGATAATACTAGTCAGTTAGGAATATTTTCAGGAATGTAAGATATTTTAAATAGATTAAAAATATTCAAAAACTTGTAAACATTTCCGAAAATTTATCAAATATTTCTTGATTTCTTTCAAATTTCTAAGGATCCTAAACATCTTTCAAAAAGACTAGAATTTTTCTAATATTCTGTAAAATCCTATAAAATAAAAAAAAGTCCTTTAAAATCTTCTAGATTTTTTTTGAGCAATCTGAAATATTCAAGAATCTTTTTTAATTTTCTCAAGAATCTTATCAAAATTATATTTATTGAAATTTAAAAACAAACTGATCTTACGTATTTTCTTGTTCTCAATTCTCAGAATTTAATTTCAGCTCAAATTTAAGTATTCAAAAACTTTCAACAAATACTTATTTGAAATTTTTATATTGTATTATCATTAATATCATTTTGTATTCTTGATGGTATTAAAAAAAATTTGGAATTACTGAATTTCGATTAGTACTTACATTAAGTAACTTCAATATTTGTATGACTAAAAAAATATTCAAAAAGCATTCAGTGTTACATCAAAATATTGTTTTATTTATGTGTAGACAATACTTCATCTTACAAAACCTTTTTTTATTTAGAAAACGTCTATTATGTTTGAAACATAATACAAAAATGTTATGTAACGGCGGTGAGGGCGGGGGGAGGTGAAAAGGTCGAAAATAATGTTATGTAATATGTGAATGCTCCCTAATCTGAATAGTCAGCGTGCAGGTCCATTAAGAGCATTAGTTCCGCATTTGGTCGGTGTACAGCGCTAGTGCTACCCTTTCTCGCAACTGAGAATAATCGCCAAGAATATAAGGATGCTTCAACTTCAAACCTCGAGTTAATGTGCGAGGCGACCACGGCTTGCATATCGCCATATATTTTTGATGTTCAAGATGTTAATTAATGTTTTCGGACTAAAAAAATAAATACATTTTTTTCGTAGCGACATGCTCTTGAAGAATGTTGATGAATTATCAAATGAAAATTTAATCATTCTTCGCTAATAATAAAAGGTGTTTATGTTTTCATCTTTCTGGTCAGTGTTTTTTTTGTGACACGAGAAAAAATCTGCCTCAGCCCAGATTTGAACCAGGAACGCCACTATCCATGAGTGGAGCGTTAACCAATTACGCCACCGAGACTGCAGCAGATAATTTCTCGTTTCTCCTATATCCACAGGATGACGTCAATCTACGTTTATTATCCTGTGAATTTCGAAATGACTAATTCTAGTCTAATTAAATTTAATTTTTTAGATTTTCAGTGAATTTAAAAAGATGTAAGGTTTTCGACCAGGATGGTTTTATAATAATAAAAGGTGTTTATGTTTCTGTTTATGTAACATAAACACTGATCAACAAATTGTTAAAGGTCTTAAATGATATCACCTTAAGCTAGAAACATTAACTTTTTAAATGAGAAGTTAAATTATTTGAATTGTAAGTAGCTTCAAGCCGATAATTGTTATTTTTTTTGTTCTTTTTCGAAATTCTTTTGGACATTTTCTTAAAAATATTCTTTTGAAATAAAAAATAATACAAAATCTTCTGAACAATATAAACAAAAGTGTTCATTATCTTAAAATCTTTCGAAAACCTTAAATAGTTTTTAAATTTTATTTAAAAATCGTCAAAAAACTACACGTCGTTTTAAATGTTTTGAAATATTTTCAAAACTTCTGGATATTTTTTCAAATGATTCAAATTTTTCGTAAAATTTTTTTAAAAACCTGCAAAATATTTTAAAAATTAGTCAAAGTAGGCGCAGAGCGCCTATACAAGAAAGGGTTTCGTAACCTATTAAGACGTTAATTAAGGTCCTAACAGAATATTAAAACAAAATATTTTTTAATTTCGTAAAAACATTTTGTTGAAAACAAATCATATTTTAAAAAATCTTTAGAAATGTTTGAGAAAAAATGTTATTGAATCTTAAAAAAAATTTTATTCTCATAAAACCTATCACACAATCATTTCAAGATTTACATTGATTTTGAAACTTTTCAAAACTTCTCTTTAAAAAAATGTTAATCACATTTTTCTGTTTCAGCTTGTAATATAATATTCCTGTATGTACATGATAAATGTATAAACTACATTTATATAATCATATGTACTGTACAATTGAAATTTAAATAAATATAATCATGTCAAATAGTTCGATATCCTATACTCATATAGTCAGCATGTACGTCGTATGCTTGTGTAAAAGAGTAAGTGTGTCGTGACCTTCAACGCGACGGGGCGCATGTTGGGTTTATTTTTTTCGTCTGCTAATCCGACTGTACCAATTTTTACTAAGCCATTTACTAAATCAGTGCGCCGGTCTCTCTCGACGTTACTATAGTTGTTTGCAAATATTCCAATCTTCTGCAGATATTAATGCAAGAAATTTAGAATTTTCTTCTACCGAAATTAGTAAGTGGCTGTAATACATTGCTTGCTGGTTTGCTACAGAGTTTTGTAAATATTTCAAACCTTTTTTGAAATAAATGTAACATTTTTAGATCCGATTCTAATAATTTTGTAGTTCGGCATTACCAGTTACTACTCGAAGTAGTAAACATTACAAAAGTTCCGCTCTGTCCCTCCATTGCAAATTAGAAATGGTAAAATCTAGTCTGATTTTTAGCAATTAGTACAGCAAAAGGTTTCTCCGTTTATGCATAAGTTAAAATAGGCGTCGTTTTTAAGCTAAGAATGTATTGCGTAGTATGACTGTGTAGTGTATATATGCGTATCAAGATTGGTCCTAATGTCCGTGTAGTAGTGTTCACCTCTCTCACTATGGTATACTTTTTTCCTCCACTCTATTCTTTCTAACGATAAGTCATAATTTTTCGTATAGTGGATTTCAGAATCTCATATTGTTCCTACGAAAGTTTGAAAATATTGTTTTAGTCCTTCAAATTCATTGCGTTCATGCCGCCTTAAAACTGCTCGTTTACTTTCATATACTGAATATTAAATATTTGCACTTTTTATGCTAAATAGTGCAACACTCTTTCACTCATTGTAACAAAAATATGAAATTTGCCAGTTGAAAACCACTATATCAATTTGTGAAACGCATCACTTTCTTCCGTGTTTTCATATCGTAAAACACTAAAGTTTCAAACGTATTTATCATTTATTCAAACGGAAAGTCTCTCAATGTAAAATTTTACTAAAGTTTGGAACCTGTCTGTCTGAAGAACTACAGGTTATCGACCGCTGACTTGAGGCTAAAAGTTTCTCGCATATGAATTTTCCTTTATGTTAACAAGTTTGCTACATAACCTGTAAATTACATTGAATAGTCGTTATATATATTCCAATTGCGATAATCTTTTGTGCATTTTTTCTCTTCATCAAATTACGTCCATCAGAGTTCGATTACATGCACAGAAAAAACTGGGGTTTCTATTAGAACCAATTTTTGGTTCCAAAGGAGCTGCAACAAAAAGGAACCCAAAATGATAAATGGGTTCTAAATGAACCCAAAGTATGGGTTGTAACGGTTCCAATAAAGCCCTTTTTTCACTGTTGCCTTGACTCACTACGAAGATTTTACAAGTTAATGATGCACATTTTACTTTGTAATTTAGATTAAATAATATTGTACTGGGAAAAATTTAATGAAGAAACTAAAATTATAGACATTAGGCATTCTTGAAAGGAAGATAGTGCACATGAAATATGACAGTTTTTAAGGTTATGTTGAAAATCCGACGTTTTCAACTGCGCATGTATCAAAAAAGCGCGGTGCTATTTAAAATCATATAATATACACTTGCAATATTACGTTAATATTACATTTTTCAGGAAGTTAGGTATTTCTGTCATTTAATCTAATTTATTTTCAAAAATGATACAAAGTGTTTGTTAATATTTATTTGTATAATTATTCATAGTAATTGTTGATTTCAAATAGGCCCGCGCTTTTCGGCACTTGCGCATTTGAAAATATGAATAGCCATATATCGGATATCAACGAACTAAAAAGGAACCCTAAAAAAGAGTTCTATTGGAGTCTCAGTTCTAAATGATACCAACTTTTACTTGAGCCGCAACATCACTGAACCCTCAATTTCTTCTGTGTGTGTGCTTTAAGGTCAAAGTCGTGTTATTAAATAAATAAAATGTCCAAGTGGGCAAAGCGAAGAATAGATTCCTTCTTAGAGGGGCGGGGGTCCTTATTGTTGCAGCTCCGTAAATAAATTATATAAATTATAAATATATATATATATATATATATATATAAATTTATGAAATTAAAATGAGTTCTAAGGGAAACCTCAATTTTTTCTGTGATGAAAGAAAGGACGAGTTCGTTGGCCGGCCATTTTTGGCCAAGGGTTCTAGCTTGTCCTTTAAAAATTGTTCATCACACAAAGATCTGCAAATTTGGTTGAAAAATTCCATTTTATATTTAAACTATGTAAGCAACAGCAAACAAATGTCAAAATTTCTTTGGATAATCTAAAACTTTAGAGAAAAATCAATGTGAAATGAATAGCAACAAAGAACATGACTAAATGCGTGTGCATTATTATGTACTGTCCAAATTAGCAGTTGCGAAATGAGGCACGATGTTTACAAAAAATCACGTTTTGTAAATATGCTAACCGAAAATGAAAGAAAAATTACAGTTTTTAAGTGTTTTACCTTGAACTGGAAAAAAGTATACACGTAATGAGTATACGTGAAGGGCAATGACCGATTGCAGCACGTAAGATTTTAAATGATGCATACCCCGTTTTTCTTTTGAAATCGGTATTAAGCTGGTATCATAATATTTTGGTATCAGCATGTAACAGTATAAATTAAAATTTAACTATTTTGTTGAGAATTAATTTTTGTTTTAACTGTCAATTAACTTATTCCACTACTGGTTAAAAATTAATCATTTATATTTGAGAAATCCACAATTTTATTGTCAATTTATATATATTGTTTTAAATTCGTCATTTTTGGTAGTAAACTGATCATCTTGCTTAAAAATTCAATTACACGGAGAGGAGTAAACCCGAGCTGTAATTGCTTACACCGGGATAGTTACTGCGCCGACCGCCTATTAATTTTTTTTATGAAAAGGAATAAACCGAATACTTATTTTTCTATGTAATCTATATTTAAATAATGTTACAAAATAGTTATGAAAAATAATTAGAAGGCACTACAGGATGATGTATGTTATAATCAGCTCTTAAATTTGTTTGACACTTAACTTATTTGTAAATTATATTGCCGTAATACATTTTTTATTTGATAAATTAAAGAGATCTTATTTAGAAAATAAATTGTGAATTATTCGTTTTAACATGTATATGAGCATATATAAATTTCAAATTGATAAATACTACAAATGATATTAATTTTCATTATTATATAAGTTTTAAAAAGTTTTAAAAAATGAATGATACATAGAATAATGGCAGCAATTACCAATCTTTCAGTTTTTAAGAAATATGATAACAAATTTTTAAATTCTCTATATACCATTATATACCATTAGCGGACTTACACCTCGACAGTTTTTGACTAATCGGCACCAAATTTCGCATGCAGATTCTTTAGGCTCACGAACAAGTCGATGAAGTGTTTGGTTTTGTTCAACTAAAAAAAAAGATAGAACCAATATGAACCAAAAAAGAAAACGAATTTAACTATTGGGTCTTTTTTTGTTTTGTTTTTTGCTTGAAAAATAAAATTTTAACTGAAAATTCAACTTCTCCACTTTTTCCATCATTTTGGTTGAAAGGACCCCGCACCAAATAAATTGCAAAAAGGTCTCAGTGGATTTTTCTGAAGTTTGGATATGTTGTAGATATTGACATCCCTGATAACAAACTTGTATGAAAAAAAGTCGAAAAATTGACAGCTTTTCGTTCGTATCGCATCAAAGGTCGCTTTTCATGCACGCTAGAGTAGACGTACCGAAACTCGAGGATTCTTTAGCCTCACTTTCCGATATTATGCCCAACTCTCTGCCTCATTGATATTTTGTATCATAGGACACGTATGTTATCGACCAGGGCGTCCTAATGTACAAAATATCAATGAGGCACCGAGCTGGACATGATCTTCGAGCGTGGCGCTAAACAGTCCTCGAGTTTCGGTACGTCTACTCTAGCGTGCATGAAATGCGACCTTTGATGCGATACGAACTAAAAACTGTCCATTTTTCTACTTTTTGACATGAGAACTTTTTATCGGGGATGTCATGATTTACAACATAGGGATCGTCCATATATTACGTAAGACGTTTTTCTTTTGTTTATATCGTTGTGTCCTTTTCAACTTCACATCAATTTTATTCTCGTCTTTATTTAAACAGAAGAAAACGTCTTACGTAATTTATGGATGATCCCATATCCAAAATTCAGAAAAATCCACTGAGACCTTTTTTCAATGTATTTGGGGCAGGGTCCTTTCATTCCTTTGTTAAAAATTAAACTATTTGTTTGAAAACGCATGTATGTATGTATACCATTAAGCCATTTCCCTTTCAGGGTAGGCGTGACACCACCCGATTCGGGTAGTGTTTCTAGGTGGATAGTTTCTTGTAGTTATAAATAAATACAAGTGTGGGCTCACCACACCCACGATATGTGTCAACAGCACTCAGTATTCTTGAATGGTCACCCATCCAAGTACTAACCGCGTCCAACGCTGCTTAACTTCAGTGATCTGACGAGAACTGGGTTTTTCAGTGTGGTATGGCCGTTGGCATGTATTTTGTTAAATTTTTTTGGGTAAAAAATTAATCTTCTTGGCTGACAATTAAACTACTTGGATGAAAGTAGAACTTTTTTTAATTCAGTTTTTTGGTTAAAGATTCATGATTTCATTTAAAAATGTTTTCGTTGAAAACTGAACTATTTTCTTGAAAATTTGTTTTTTGGTAAAATATTACCTTTTTTAACTGAAAATTTAACTATTTCGTTTTTTTCGAAAACTTGTCTCTCTCAGTTAAAAATTCATTGTTGAAAACTGGTATGGTTCTCTTGGGTAGGAAAACTGTGAAATGATTCTGCAACTTAGCCACAATCCTTGTACCATCCTTTGTGCGAACTTTACGGAATTGGAAAACGGCGTACTCCTTTTTCGAGTAATGTTAGAGAGCGGCAGCGTAGGCAAGACTCCATTCATGCGGTCAACCTCGTTAATCGGTTTGAGACCCATCTTCTCTAGAGGTATATTGTTTCAACTTGAAGTTTCACTAGAAGTTTCACTAGAAGTTTCACCAGATGACTAGCTTTACACTGTGTTCAACGATAGACTGTCCACCGAAACTTGATGCTTCATTTATACCCCAGGTACTGCACGGACATGTAAAATCATCAAATTGGGTCGTACGCCCCAGACTTCCACAGGGTGGGGGAAATCTCGAGTAGAAATGCCTCGCCACCGATTCAGGAACCAATGACCCGCCTGCCTACCTGCAGCCTGTTCGTTCAACTTCAACAAACAACTGCTCATGAATCAAATTTGACTCTAAGCCCAATTAAATTCTATACTTGCGGCACTAGCCTGGTCCAACTCGCAGAAGTTTTTGAGACAAATCTTAGTCGTCGTTTATATTAGTTAGAGAAATCCACCAATTATAGGCGCGTTCAAACACTTTCACGCTTACCTGATCTAATCCCGTTTCCACTCGGATAAAGTGCGCAGGCGTGTTTCTTGGTTTCCCATGAATTATGTTTAGACTTATGCTCTATAAATTGGTGTCGTTCTTTTCCTGCTAAAATGGTCTTTGGCCACTACAAATTTACCCGTTGTCGAAAACGGGGTTCAGAGGTACGTGTAGGTGTTAATGAATTCAAGAATGGATGAATTTTTCCGCATAAGTGGCCGAATTTTTGTCAATTTACCGGCTTTATAAAAAGGGACGATCTTTGTTTATTTTCTTGGGTTTACCTAAAAGCTATAGTCCTCCAGAACTTTTAGTTTGTCGCGACAGTCGTGGCAAAAAGTTGCAAAGATAACTATATCGTCCGCGAACAGAAGCATAATTAGAGACCTGACAGCATTCAGCAACACACTCTTCATACTTTTCTTTATATAAAAGTCCACAATATCAGCCACAAAATGAATGAAGAAGAGTCACCCTAAAGCTGTCACCCTGTAGTACCCCCAGCGTCACGTCGACTTAGACCGGAGTTGACATAAGATGCCACCAAAATTCTAATAATTCTTTCACTCACACCCAGGTCATTTAGTTCGGCCCAAAGCTTAGTAGGACGAGCGCACTGCGAGTTGAACCAGATATTTTTATGATTATGAGGGCCAGAGGTAATGGAAGCGCACCTCCGTCTTAGCATATTTGATTTTTCTGGCAGCATGCGTTATTGAGGAATAGATATTTACGTGACAAGTGGCGAAAGTAGGCAATTATCGAAGAGTGGGAGGTTAGTGTCACGAGCCGAAGGCGAGTGACGCCATCACATAATTCGGTAATTGCGTGCTTCGCAACCTGTCAAGTAAATACTTTTCACATCGAGTATGACGAAATTGGCTATTTTCGGGAGTCTTCAGAGACGCCGAAATTTGAAGTTTTGCGTGACATGATGTGAACATTAATTTATTATACAAAAAATCAGCGTTAACATCATTATTGAATATAAGCGGTGAATTCGACAAAGCAGTATAAAAGGTGTTCGCTCCCTCGTAGTTCATTTTACAGACATTGATACGCCGCCAAATATGGTAGGATCTCTATCCCTAGAACTCTTAAGAACAATATTGAAATCGATAGCAACAAGTAAATGATTTGATTGGTCTGAAATATTGTGCACAGAATAATTGTCAACAAGATTTGCGCAATCGATATATAGCCAACGTAAATCAATAATACTGCAGCCTCTTTTCGTTAGGCAGGTAAATTGACCCAGCCTATCAGAAAATGTACGACCATTGCAGAGCCCTAGGTCG
Source organism: Andricus curvator (assembly GCA_932195095.1). NCBI lineage: Eukaryota > Metazoa > Arthropoda > Insecta > Hymenoptera > Cynipidae > Andricus > Andricus curvator. The sequence goes on from CAKNYM010051286.1 coordinate 36,559, forward strand.
CACAATTCAAGAGACTCCACCAATTACTTGCATCTTTTATTAACTTTAACTATCTAGCGTTCCTACGCGAGCATTGCTGGGGGAAAATGATGGGAGAAAATATACCGGGTGTCCTAGACCACCCGTCCACCCCTCTTAAAATGGAGGGAAGTTAGTTTTTCGGAAAACGCAAAAAAAATTTGATAACCAAGTCGGGCGTGCTCTACATTTTGGTCATATTATCAACTTCTGGATTCGACCGGAAGTTGGTGAATCAGACCAAAACTTCATTTTTTCAAGTGGAACATGTATATGTTTATGACGGATTTGGATTCTACGCCAAAAAATACGTAAGTTTGGTTTGAAATTTTTTTTTCTAAAACCGGTTTCTTTACCTCTAAATGACCTTTGCTTTAAGCGCATTTTCGATTTGCATGGATCCCTTCTGATCTCGAGAAACCAAGTTTTTTGGAAAACAGCAATACATTTTAAAAGTGAATTAGGTACGGGCTTTAGATTAGTGACATTCACAACTTCCGGATCGGACCGGAAGTGAGATTATTAGACCGAAAGTTCGTTTTTTTAAGCCGAATCTATACATTCTGATGACGAAGTTAGATTATACGACAAACAATACGTATGTTTCAACTATCAAACGATTACTAACTTTCCGCTTACTATTCTTCCAAAGTAAACAACTAGGTATATGGTGATTTTTAGAGTGTGAAGTGTGGCAAATAAAAACGCAAAAGATAGTATTAGTTCAACAAGTCACTGAGTATTTAATTCAAAGCATGTATGGTTTTTTTACAATTAGGTCTAGTAGGTTTATCTTAGTTACATTTTACTCGATTTATCACAACATAATAAATTATTCTGTAATTACCAAACTAAATAATTATATTTTCACTAAAGAAACAAAATTGAATAATCATCTGAAGAAAATGAACGTTTTTCCACTGAAAATATTATTTTTGAAAAATATTAATAATATTAATATTAACTGAGTGGTTGGGCGCTCGCGGTAAACTAAATCCTTTACTCTTCCCCGTAAATAATAATCTATCACAGTCAGATCTGGGGATCGAGGTGGATAATTGACAGGGCCGTGCTTTCCGATCCACCTATTGGGAAATAAACGATCTAAACTTGCTCGACAGATACGTGCGGTATGCGACGGACACGCATCTTGCTGAAACGACATATCGCGGCGTAATTGGAGATCAAGATTTTCCAATAAAATCGGCAATTTTTGTTCTATAAGCTCTACGTATCTAAAGCGATTTAAGTCGCCATCGAAAAAAATCGGACCTATTATTTGAACATCAATAATCCGGCACCATACATTTACTTTCCAAATCCGTTGATGATCGATGGTTCTTAACCAATGCGGATTATTAGGTGCACAATAACGGAAGTTCCACGTATTTACTTCCCCGTCACTCTTAAATGTGCATTCATACGAAAATAGTATGGGGGATCGTCCATATATTACGTAAGACGTTTTTCTTTTGTTTAAATAAAGATGAGAATAAAATTGATGTGAAGTTGAAAAGGACACAACGATATAAACAAAAGAAAAACGTCTTACGTAATATATGGACGATCCCTGGTCCGATTGCAGAATGTCAAGCGTTGCTCGAAATCAAGGTTATTCAGCTCTTGATGCATCTCCATTCTGTAGGGATGAAATTTACTATCTTCAAGAATGCGGTGGACTGTAGACTTACCAATCCCAGAATCAATCTCGCGCCGTCGAAGTGAATCATGTGGTTGAACAATTGCGGATGCAATGACATCCGCTGATCGCTCATTTCTAACTCGTTGGTAGATGACCCTGCCTTTGTTATGATGGGGTTGCACAATGCCATCTGTCCTTATTCTTCTAGACAGGCGCGAAAAAACTTTCCGAAAATGAGGAAATCTGTTAGGAAAACGTTGTCGCCACAGTCTCTCAGCACCAGCGAAGGACCCTGCTTCAAAATAAACTTGCAGCATGTCGTGCGCCTTCGCATTCGCAATTGTTCAAGCACATGATTCACTTCGACGGCGCGAGATTGATTCTGGGATTTGTAAGTCTACAGTCCACCGCATTCTCGAAGATAGTAAATTTCATCCCTACATAATGGAGCTGCATCAAGAGCTGAATAACCTTGATTTCGAGCAACGCTTGACATTCTGCAATTGGTCAAGACGCCAAGAAGAACAATTTCATCGGACCATACTATTTTCGGATGAATGCACATTTAAGAATGACGGGGAAGTAAATACGTGGAACTTCTGTTATTAGGCACCTAGTAATCCGCATTGATTAAGAACCATCGATCATCAACAGATTTGGGAAGTAAATGTATGGTGCGGGAATATCGATGATCAAATAATAGGTCCGATTTTTTTCGATGGCGACTTAAATCGATTTGGATACGTAGAGCTTATAGAACAAGAATTGGCGATTTTATTGGAAAATCTTGATCTTCAATTACGGTTCGATATCTGGTTTCAGCGAGATGCGTGTCCGTCGCATGCCGCACGTATCAGTCGAGCAAGTTAAGATCGTTTATTTCCCAATAGGTGGATCGGAAAGTACGGCCCTGTCAATTATCCACCTCGACCCCCAGATCTTACTGTGCTAGATTATTATTTATCAGAAATTAGACGAGCTGTTGATAACTTGCAAGTCAGGGTACAGGCCTGTATTTCGCAAGGTGGAGCGCAATGTGAACATTGAAGAGTTCGAATACAGGTTTGCACAGAATAATTTCGTCTTTCAGTATTTCTAATGGCGGTAAATGGAATTAATATTTTTCAAAAATAATATTTGGTATGGAAAAAACCATACTACCATATACCATATTACCGTATACGTAGTTGTTTACTTTGGAAGAATAGTAAGCGACAAGTCAGTAATCGTTTTATAGTTGAAACATACGTATTTTTTGTCGTATAATCTGACTTTGTCATCAAAATGTACAGATTCGGCTTAAAAAACGAACTTCCGGTGTAAAAATCTCACTTCCGGTCCAAACCGGAAGTATTGAACTTGTAACATGTTTCGGACTGATTCACCCACTTCCGGTCGAATCCGGAAGTGGATAATATGACCAAAAGGTAGAGCACGCCCGACTTGGTTATTAAATTTTTGTGCGTTTTCCGAAAAACTGACTTCCCTCCATTTTAAGAGGGGTGGACGGGTGGTCTGGTACACCCGGTATATTACCTTCATTCAGAGTGAAGGAATTTTGAATAGGTGAAATTCACGAATAACCATAAATTACTGATTTCCAGCTTACACTGCGAATATTCAGTGCAGTTTTGTACTGATGCAATTAGCCCTCCACTGCCACGGCCCTTATGTTTTCTCTTTGACAACCACGGAGGTGTATAAAAAAAAATTGTGATAATATATAATAAAAAAAATGATAAGAGGTATAACCATCTAAAAATTTTGGTAGTTTAACAGATGTGTTTGTGAGCTATGACTCACCTATGTAAATGACAGAATAACTAGTTAAGTAGGCTTTCTGCTTTGCATAAAAGTTACACAAATTATTATAACCACTGATATTCCAATAACAAACACCAAAACTCGACTTTTCAACACATCTTTCCATTTGATGAAACACCCGCAGAACCGAAGCTTGGAACTCCTGTCCTTCTCATAACAAATCCATCCAGTCATTCTGTGCGCTGCCCAGATCCTGCAGGAGTTGACTGTTCACATACTTGTCAAGGGAGCCCACGTCTTGAGAACTACCCCTCCTTTTCCTTGAAGGAACGAGTTGATTAGGTTCAGAAAGGTTGGTGATGGCCTCGATTATGGCCATCTTCCTGTCAGACGTCATACTACCCAGCTGTGTGTTGGGCATAACAGCTGGTTTTTTTATTAACAAATGAGGCTTACTCATTATTATGTAACCCTGCTTGTTTCAGGACTGTAAATATGAAAACGGAATCTGCCTACAGATGGCAATACCTGTCAATGTGGTTACCGTCAATCTGCTTCATTTGCCCCATCTCCTTGTTGACATCTCTGACAAAGATTTTTAACTCACGACAATACAAGTTTCATACAAAAGTATAGACCACTGAAAAAGTTTGAAGACAGCCAATTGCAAGCATTGTTGGATGAGGATGTTGCTCAAACGGAACGACAACTCGCGGGACAATCAAATTTATCACGGAAAGCCGTCTCCATACTTTTGAAATCCATGGAAAGATTCAGAAGATGGGAATATCAAAAAAGGCAACACAAAGTAATTTTGCTTCATGATAATGCACCATCACATGCAGCAAAACTGGTCAAACAAACGATTGAGGAGTTTAGTTGGGAAATACTTGCGCATGCGGCTCACTCACCAAACTTGGCTCCGTCCGATTACTACTTATTTGCATCGATGGGATACGCACTTACTGAACAGCGCTCTACTACTTACGAAAATGTACGAAAATGGCTCGATCGCTGGTTTGCATCAATAGAGCAGCAGTTTTTTTGGCGTGGCATCCACAAATTATCAGACAGGTGGGAAAACTTTATAGTTAAGGATGGGCAATACTTCGAATAAAATATGTTATATCATTTTCATACAATAAACGTGTATTTCCTATACAATAATTCCGGTTTCATATTAACATACCGGTAAGCACTTCCATAATTAAAACATTATTTTCATTATTCATTATTTTCTCTAGGCCAATTCTGCTTAAATCATCTAAGCAGTAGACTAAATTGTTAACTCACAGGCGGTTGCCACTTCTACGAGTCATCATCCTTATGGTTTTTAGGTTAGCTGTATCTTGGCTCAGAGCTTCGTGGACTTCAACAGTGTCCAGGTCCAAGTCATGCTTGATGAAAATATGTGTTCCTTTAAGTTTTGTACGATTTTAAAGGATAGCGTTCTTCACCGACCCCGAACAGAGTGAAAGCAAAACAGGTCTCATTTTGCCAGAGTTAAATGTACCAAGGCGCCGAATTCCATTAATCGATACCCGGATAAATATCCGCCCCAAGTTTAGACTCACAACAGTAAAAAAAAGAGTGACACCACGGCATCAAAGCACTGGAAAAAAATTTTAACGCAAGTCAGACAGTCTAAACTCTCGGCATAACACGAAGCAACAACAAAAATGTCCTTAAAGTACGGCTGCTCAAACAAGACTCAACAAATATTACTCTTAACATTCGTTAATCTGATTTGTTACTTTTCATTTTATGGGGCATTTTTCGGTAACAATGCAAGGTGATTTACAAAAAGTTTGTAGAATTAATTCATTTTTCCGAAACTCAGAAAGCAAGTAGCCTCAGGAACCATAATACACTTTCGTTGCAATGTAAATACCAGTTTCACCCAACTCTCGGTTTCTGTCCCCCTGGGGTGGGAATCCGATGCCTTAAATCGAACGGACCTCTCGTTCTACCATGTAAGATAGACAACCAGGTGCAATCAAAGTTGAAACGATCGTTTTGAAAACTCTCTTTCTATCGTATATGGTGGAGAGAGAGGGTCCGATAGTTGCCAACGACAAGTCGTACTTGTCGTTTCATAACTATGAGATCCTCTCTGTCTACCATATACGATAGAAAGAGAGCTTTCGAAACCATCGTTTCGGTTTCGATCGCGCCTCGTTGTCTATCACATCATCCTTTAAAGTTTGATAAAGTCCTTTAAAATTTAATTAAAGTTTTTCAAATCTCTTAAAAACTTTGCAGCACAAAAAATCGTTTCAAATGTCTTGAATCGCGAGAAATCATATAAAATCTTTAGAAAACGCTCAAAATACCTTCACATAATTTGGATATTCTGTAATAATTGAAACCCTGTCAAATTTGTTGAAATTTCTTACAAAACGTTCAAAAACTACTTCACCCTACCAGGAAATAAGAAAATTTCATTGTTAATTTATCTTTCTATTTGAAAATGCAAATACTAAATTTTCCATTGAAAATCCATTTTTTTTGTTCGAAAATTCAATTAATTGTTTGAAAATTACACTACACTGCTAAATTTTTTTTTTTCGGTTGAAGTTTGAACTAATTTGCTGAAATTCGTTGTTTTTTTTTTTGTTGAAAATTAATTTTTGTTAGTTGGAAATTAAACTGCTAGGTTGCAAGGTCAACATCGTTGTCAAAATTTATTTTATTGGTTGGAGATTGAACTCTTTTATGGAAATTAGTATTCCTTTAGTTGAAAATTAATTTTTGCACTGAAAATTTAAGTGTTCTATTTGTCCTAAAATTGATCATATTTTTGAGATGTGCGAGAATCGAGTCTTTCGTAATCTTCCGTGAATTATATTTTCAGAATTTTTCAGTTCTTTGCTTGTAAAATTAATAATTAATATCGAAGGACACCTTTTTATGATTCACTACACATTGTCGATAAAAGCAAGTAATTTTTTGTCATAATATAACCTTGAAATGGGATACTCGAAAATGATAATATAATTTTATTTGATATTATAATTTTTGTATAAAAAATAATATTACTTATTAATCATTTTTTGCTTGCACACCCTCCTGCGCTTTAAATCCTAAAGATAATAAAAGTCGAAAAGTTGTTTACCAAATGATAGACGAAAAAAAAAGAATCAACATTTGTTCATTATTTGCAATGATGTAAAATTTCGAACAATAACAATTCAAAAATTGCTTTCGCATATCAGTCGGGAATTCCGTAACAAAATTTTTTGCATAAAAATCAATTAAAAATTGCGTCCTACAAGTTATCGTTAACTATGTTATTTGATTTCGCGCCACTGTACTGTGTCTGTCGTTGCGTGTAGATAATGAGGCTACGCGACTGCACTAAAAAATTAATATCTCTATAAATTATACGCTGTAGCTAAAAAATAATGAAAATTCTGTTGGCAGTTAGGGCAATATAGTGTTTTCAAAGAACTCCCGCCTGAAAACTCAAACTCATGTAACTGCTTTGTTTGTGCGTGCTCCGTGTATTTTCGTAACGCTAGAGAGAGACCATGGTTGACAAAGATAGAAAGAGAATTCATAGCGGATTAGTGAGTCGATGTTTCTAAAGAAGAGTATAGCGTGTTCCTATCGCCTCGCACATTATACTTTGTTTTCTCATTCACGCTCGTTAGAACAAAAATGCAGTAGAGCTCATGCGTACCTTCACCGACTCAAAATGTGATTTTGCATTTTCCATGGAGACAATGAAATCACGCCATTTATGATTTTTTTCTGAAAAGTATCGTTCGTGACTCCTGTGGACTGACGGCTTTTCTTTTTGAAACTCGCGCCATGTTTTTGTAACTTGTCTCTGGTTCGGGCGCCTACGGCGCCCTTACCTTCGACTCGTTACAAAAACATTGCCCTTGTTTCAAAAAGGCCGTCAGTCCACACTAGTCACGAAATGTACTATTAATGTTCCTGTGGGGATTAGCAAAAGATGAAACAAAAGAAGCCTTGATAACCATAATATATTTGCATTTAAATCTTTTTATTTAATTTTGATCCGACTACGGATTACAAAGAATATTATACTTTAGTTTATCTTTTTTCTATTGAATTAATGATACACATACTGTAGAGTATCTTCATTGCAAGCAACTTCTTTAAACCAACGTGGAAAGATTGGAAAGCGTCTCCCTACGGGACATTCTCTCATTTCAATTAGGGTCATATAGTCAACTGCACCGCTTATCATGTTTATTTTTATTCTCGAACTATATGCATCTGCCTTATATATTCCAAGAAGAATCCCAGTACACTCCAGTATTGCAAAAACTTCACCATTGGATGTTGATAAAACAATATATTCTCGGGTTGGTACGGGCACATATCTATTATATTCTGCTCGAAATTTAATTGGTAAGTCGGCAGGAATAACATATCTTCGAAATTCGAATTGCAGGTTCTGATTTGTCTGAGGAATAAGCCGAATATATCCAAGTTTTGCAACTGCATGTCCAAGTACTTCATGAGAAGGAGGCCTACCCGGAGAACACTTGGACTGTCTGACAGAAGAAAAAGAAGAAGAAAACCTAGGATTATGTTCGACATTGGGATCTCGTTCAATCTGTAGTGAATCGTAATTCGCAGAAGTTTTAATAAAACTTCTTGAGAACATTGGTTGACATTTGCCTACTGGACAATCCCTTCTTTCATCTGGAGTCAAATTGTCAACTGCGCCGCTTACCATATTTATTTTTACTCGCGACCTATATCTATCGGTCCTATACATTCCACGAAGAGTCCCACTATCATCCAATATTGCGAAAATGTCATCATTGGATGTTGATAATACAATATATTCCCGGCTTGTCACGGGCACATATTTATTTCGATCTACTAGAAATTTGATTGGCATATCTCCAGGAATAACGTATCTTCGAAATTCAAATTGCTGGTTTCGATTTTTGTGAGGAATAAGTCGAACATATCCGAGTTGTTCTATTGTACATCCAAGTACTCGATCTGAAGGAAGCCTGCCGAGAGGACAAATGGATCTGGCACGAAGTGGAGGTTCCTGAAGAGATGTCCCGTCAGGTGAATGTTGTCTGGCAGAAGAGGAACCAGCATTACGTTCCCCTTTAGGGCTCCTGCTAGCAGGAGACCTGGACCTGCCACGAAAAGGAGCCTCCTTCGGAGAAATCCGGTCAGGCAAATGTTGTTGTCGCGCACCAGAAGAAGAATAAGGGCCAGGATTATGTTCGCTATTAGGTTTCTCGTCGGGCTGTGAACTGCATTCTGCAAGAAGAAATAGAAGATTGTTTTTTTCTTTGTTCAGCATATTTATGTGTAATATCTTTAGCTGAATTCAAAGTTTTTTTGCAGAAAGCATCTTTCTGATGATTGAATAAAAATTATGAAAAATAATTTTTAATTATATGAACTCCACACTGTACATTTTTCTTGTTAAATAAACATATATATTTTTTGTAGAAGATGAGTGCATAAACGATTTTCTGCTATACAAAAACCTACATAAAGGAAACGGTTTTTGATATATCCAATTCTTTGGCAAATATGTTTTTACTCAGTTTCTACTGTCAATTAAATCTTAACGAACAATCATTTAAAATAAATCATATAAAGAATTGAATTGCAATTATTCCAAAATTCCATAAAAAAGAGTTGCGCGTCAAAACTTTCAAGTTGAAAATGATTAGGGCTAACCGTATTTGAATTTAACTTAACTCCTTGTTTTATTTTTGAGACTTATTCTGAATTTGTTTAAATTCTCCTGGAATTCTTATAAACCAATACTTTTAAGACCTGTCTGAGAGCCCAAAGAATATACGTGCATAATTTGGTGCTGATTGGTCGAAAACTATGGATTTGCATAAGCATCATACGTTTTAGGCCACTTCATTTCATATATTAGATAATAATACATATATGTACATACACGATTATCCCCTTCTATATTACCATAATTATAAATAATTTAATTGCAATTTGTTAATCGATTTTTAATGAAATTTTTCATTTTTTCTTTCTTATTTTATATTTTTTGAAATTTTGAAAAATTTGACTATTTGGTAGAAAATGTTTTCGTGGGTTCAGTATTCAACCATTTGATAAGTAACTCAGAACTTGTTGTTGAGAAGTAATTGATTTTATTCAAAAATTAAACTATTTTCCTAAAGATTCATTTTCTTTGCTTAAAAATTCAACTATTTCAAGAAAAAATTCGCTATTTTGTTGGAAATTCCGCTATCCTTATTGAAAATTCAACTCTTTATTCATAAGTCCAACTGTTTGGTGTGAAATTACAAAATTAATTTGTTTATTTTCTTCTATCTGCTTAAAAATGCATTGATATGTCAAAAAGTAATTCCTTTGTTGTAAGCTTAATAGTATATTATGCACCAAGGGGGAAAAGAGGGGCATTATTGATGAGTGTATCTTTCCAGTGCGAGTAGTATACGGAGAGACTTTTGGTATTAATATTTCTTTTATCGCATATTCCTAATTTAAATAAAATATACGATTGAAATAACGAAAATTGGTGTAGTGCCTTGAAAGAAGCGAAACAAACGCTTTGCAATCTTTCTAAACCATTATACGAAAAATGGGGGTCACGTGACCCTATCTTATATCTATAAATCGCATGCATTACGCTGAGACTTATGATTCTTTCTGCTCTTATATACTAACCAGTGAAAGGTTTCGCTACTTGTGAGAAACTAATAGTGCTGGGTCAAAAATTGTAGGTGCCTTGAACTTCATCAAATATTTATATTTATCATTTATATGCACATATGTATATATAGAAGAGGATCTCTGCCATTCGCAACGATGTAAGCTGTACTTAGAACAATTCCACCTTGACGGCGTGAGATGTATAATCGCGGAACTGACGAATTGATATGCAAGGTCTTATGCATATTCATGATCTTACGTGTGGTGATATCAAGGGCCTGAAGCTCGTTCTTCGTCCATTGAACCACCCCAAACGAGTCTAGTAGAACCGAGACGGCAAGCATGTTAGTCGCAGATACCTTGTTCAACGCCGACAAATTGGAAGACCAAATCTGTCGAAGAAGATGCTTGTATCTGCTTCGGAGAGACTCCCTCACTGATGTTACGTCCTGAATGCGGCTTTGAGGCACGCCCAGGTATGTATAGGTCTCTCCAGTATTAAGATGTTTAATAACACTGATATCTACAAGCTCAGGGTCCTTGGGAACGCCAGTCTTTCCTTTCTCCAGAATAATTTTGGCACACTTGTTCAAACCGAAGTCCATCCCAATTTCTCCTGTGTAGTTCCTGACGATATTTATAGCAGTTTGAAGTTTGCTTTTACCAGAGGCATAGATCTTCAGGTCATTCATATAAAATACATGTGTGACCTTATGCTCGTGCTGATTAGTGTCGCCACAGAGGTATCCAGGAGAATTTCGTAGTGCGAGAGATAGAGGCAGAAGTGTAATGCAAAAAAGCAAAGGGCTCATGGTATCACCTTGAAAGACGCCCCTCTGAAAGGTGACGTTGTTCGTTGGCACACGATAATTTCTAGATGAGATAGTAAATCTAGTTTTCCAAAGAGGCATCAATCTCTCTATGCATCTCACTATGTGTGGATGTACCTTCAAGCTTTCCAACAGACAGATGATAAGTCGAAGAGAGGTTGAATCGAAAGCTTTCCAGTAGTCAATGCAGGCCATTGACAGGATGCTCTGATGGGCTGCAGAGTCTTCACAGACATACCTTTTTTCGGCAGGAGTATAGTGCGTCCTAACACCAGCCACTGCGGAATGGGCGTCTCCGACTTTAAATATGAGGTGAATATGCCAGCCAAAAATCAGTGTGTAGAAGTAAACTTCTTCCACCAGAAGTTCTTGATACAATCTGGTCCAGCAGCGGAAAAGTTCTTCGTGCCTCCAAGTGCTTTTTTCACCTCTTCGGCAGTGACTGATAGACATTCCTCCTCAGATTTTATGAGGTTGTCGCAAAACTCCTTGAAGCGGATGATATTGTCAGGATCTTCTTTCAACTTTAGTGTTTTCGGGATCTTGTACACCTCCCTCCAAAAAGTCTCTACCTCCTTGGGCTTGGGTGGATTTTTTACAGAAACAGGGAGATCGCTGAAGAGGCGCGACGGGTCAGCGAAAAACTGTTGATTCTCCCTGATCCATCTCTCTCTCTTCTGTATTCGTCTCCTTGCGTCAGATAACAGCTGTATTTTGTCAACAATATGCTGCTTGATTGTCAGTTAATGTTCCTCCTTGTACTGAGCTCTGGGTGTTTTTGGCTCCACAAAGTGTGCATACGTACCATAAAGCCTCCGCGAACAGGGATAATGCTGGCATCGTAGCAGTCTAGCACGTCATCCCTGAGTTGATCCGTACACTCAATGTGGGCGTTTCGCCGGTTTGTCGTCGTGTTTCCATCTAAATTATTTTCAGCACCCCGATCTCTAGGATGATTGACATTGTTTGCCAACCCATTGTCTGGTGCTCTGCGCGTTCGATCGTATTGAACCGCATCTACAACATTCTGGTGTTTTGGTGGTTTCATTGTTGTTCCTACGAGCAGCTAGGGAAAGGGTTCGTCCATCCTTGTAGAGCCCCGCGTGCAAGGATAAGGCTGGTACTCTGAGAGGTCGCCCGGTATCTCAGAGTCACCGTTTGAGACACCTTACCCAGGTGCCATTCAGCTTTCGGCACGGTTGTTACGCCTTCGCTTAGGGGTTATTCCTTCGGGACCATCCCCGAACAATTGTCCTCGACTGCTTATTAATTATTGTAACCATATTCATCAGAAACCCTTGGTACAGGGACCCTCTATCCGCAACCCGAGGACGCGTTTGGTGGCTTTGTCATAGGACCTTCAGTTCTATTCCAAAGGAATCGAAAGCGAAAAAAAATATATAAACAATATATATATATAGTTAATTATTCGATCGGAAAGATCATCATCGAAGGGAAAATAAACTATTAACGCGACGAACATTTGCATGGAAAATTTGGTTTCAGAAACTTTAGAACTGAATTGAAAAAATGCTTCAAAATTATTTCAAAATTTGAAACACGAAATTAAAAGTAGAGTAATAAGGACGTAAATTTATGCAGCGACTTATCAATTTCGCATACCTACAATTACAGAACGTGACAGAAGTAATTAAAAAATATTTTTTTTTTAAATGAAGCGACAGTTTTGCAGTATTAGTTTTTATATTTTGGAAAATGTAAAAGTAATTATCAGGTCATTTGAGACAGTAGCACGGAAATTCATACTATTAAACAGTATATTTTGTGGGTATTTTGTATGTTGAAACAGATCAATACAAATATTACAAAATATTATCTTTAGAATTACCTCAGGGCGTCTACTCAAATTCTGTAAAAAAATTCCCTGACAATCCCAGTTTTTTACCAGGTATCTATAGATTTTATCAAGGTGTAATTTTCCTGAATAAGGAGCCACTCAAGTATTAAGTATCGTATATTTTAGAGCAATTCTGATCCTACATCCCTTCAAAGTATTACATAATACTTCGAAAACCCCTTTCGTTATGCATATCTGTAGAGGTTAAATTGTTATTACCTGAGTTTACTAAGGGATCGTCCATATATTACGTAAGCCGTTTTTCTTTTGTTTATATCGTTGTGTCCTTTTCAACTTCACATCAATTTTATTCTCGTCTTTATTTAAACAAAAGAAAAACGTCTTACGTAATTTATGGACGATCCCTAAGTGTGGTAAAAAAATAGGAATAAATAAAGCGTGATCCAAAAAAGGCTTTATTTTTCCCCCAAAATAGGTGCCTTAAAAATTGTTCCTTTTGGTGTCAAAATGTCCCCTGAATATTGGTATTATTATAAAATATATATTTAGGGATCTCTCAAGTCTATTTTTTCACAAAATTGCTTCTTTATCCTTTTGTATTCTAATGACCAGGAATTTTTGGAGACCGGGAAAACCCGAGAAATGACAGTGAATTTATTTGTTCACAGGGAATTTTACAAATTCTTAGAAGAACGATCTATGAAATCACTTGGAATATCACAAATATCATATTACATGATATAATTCAATTAAAAATAAGTTCGATTTCAACATTTTTTTTTCTGTTGAGTTCAGTTGTTAAATTTTTCAATTACTACACCATTCAGTTTACAACGCTTAATTCTAAAATCTTTTACTTTACAATTTTTTAATTTTTTGTCTTTATTTTTAAACGTAATTTTTTTATTGCAATAATTTAAAAATTCAGCTTGGAAGACTTTAAGGAAAAAAATTAAAAGCGTTTGAAATTTAAAATTGTTTCTAAAAACGTTTTAAGTTGATCAACTGTGAAAATATATTGATTAATGATTTTCAAAATTGAACTGTAGTTCGAGTGTTAAAAATTGTACAATAATTATTTTACAATACGATTAGAAATCTGCTAAGAATTGAACAATTCACAAATTTTAACGTTGAAAATTCAACTTTTTTGATACGAAAGCTTCAATAATTAAGCAAATGAAATGTCTGGTTCAAACTTTTTAAATTATTTTCAATGTGAAAATAACTTAAAATTAATATATTCATAATTACACGCTTTAAAAACTTAAAATCCTATTCAAATATTATTTCCGTCTAAAATATTCAATTTTTAATCCATTCAGTTACACATTTTTTAATTCCGAAAATTTCGAAATGAGCAATTATAAATCAAATATTAAAAACTAAACAATTTGAAACCGAATTGTTTGAAACAGGTAGCCTTGAATGGTAAGAATTTAAACTTTTAACGTTACAATTTTTATTGTAACGTTAAATAACAATTGAAAATTATCAATTTGAAACGACCAATTCAAAATAAAGAAATTTAGGTATTTAATTTTGTTCTCAAGGGTAACTTTTTTGTTTTTAAATTTTTATGCAGTGGAAGAATGGAAAGAATTGTATTTTTAACATTTTTATCAAGCTTGAAATGAGGAAATTTTAGTTTTTAATTTTTGTTAAATTGACAGTACATTTTATATTTTTAAGGTTTTTATTGAGTTGGAAGGGATACAATTTTTTTCAATTGGAAGAGGCCTTTTTCTTCTTTTCCAGATTTTTATAGTGTTTAAGGAAAGATTTTTATATTTTTTTCTGAATGGGAAGAGGATAATTTAACAAATATATTTGAATTGAGTAGGAGGGGAGGAAATTTTGATTTTCAATTTTTTCTGAATTGAAAGAGGGACATTTTGTTATTTTTATTATTGTTATAGAACTGGAAGGGAGGAAATTTGTGTTTTCAAGTTTTTTTAAATAGGAAGAGGCACTTATTTTGCTTTGAAAGTTTTTATTGAATTGGAAGAGGGGCATGTTTCATTTTTTAACATTTTTATTAATGCGAATTGAAATGGAGGATTAGTTTTGATTGAGAGCATTTGAAACGATAGCGTGGTTTTGTATTTTTTAAGCAGAACTCTTTTAACTGTTCACTTTATAAAAGTGTAAAGAATTAAGTTTTGCAGTTTAATTTCACTTAATTCAACATTTCCAACTGAGAAGTGTAAAAAGCTTCTATTTCATATGTGTAAATTATTGAGAGCTGAAATTAATAATTTCCGAATGGAAATTTTTTTTAAGCTTGAATGCTGCAAATATTACTAGCGGCTCTCATTTCAATACACATTCTTGTTCAAGAATACTAGAATTTCGTACATTTCTTATAATTGATGTTATTTGATATATTTACTATTTACACTATTTGTTAGAAAACTTGTTATTGACCATTATCACTTTTTCACTCACAATTTTCAAACAGTAAATAAGACTTTTTCAAAACGTAAATACTAATTTTTGCTCGCTCAAGTTCATAACAATACATACAGAAATACCATCATCTCTTATTATAGTAGGAATCTTTATAACAGTACCCCGATTATCCCTAAATTCTAACATTTTATTTTAATTATTGATGCAGAATGAACCAAATATTGATATCAAAAGTCTTTCCGTGTAGGAACCGACCTTAAGTGCCGCTTTTCAAGTTCGTAGGTATGTAATCGCCATGTATATCTATGACGTCATGAGTTTTGACGTCACAGACCATAAAAACAATACGACTAAGAAAAATTAGTCTCAAGCATATTTTCAGGTACCTACTGAGGTAAAAATAAAAAACACTGTAAGGCAGAAAAACAAATTTCAGAGCTGAATTTTTTTTATAATTCATTTTGACGCTTTATTTCGATCTATATCATTCATACAAATGGATTCTATATGGTTGAGGAAGAAGTAAGGGAAGCGAGGATGTAAGAGATGGAGAAGTGAGGGAAGGGATGGGATTGGAAGTTTGGAATGAGAAGGGTTAGGAAGTAGAGAAAGGTGAAGTCAGAAAATTGAGGAGGTAGAAAGTATGAGAAGTGAGGGATGCGAAGATTGTTAGGGGTTGTGAGGTAGAGGAGGGAGAAGTAAGAGAAGTAGAGATCTTATATTATTATATATTTACCAATAACATCAAGGGAAACAGCAAAAGCAAGGAATAGCGCACCCACAGTGATCATCATTGTTTACTTATCGAGTAGATGAGAGTAAATGGCAGTAGACGATACTGATTCAGCGAGAAAAGGAAATTTTATTGAAATTTTTCCATATATATGTATATACTAGTGAGGTTTTTGTATTCCACGTAGCTAATTGTGATTTGCTGACTGTTCCTTTTTTACTTTATGCCACACACGAGCAAAAAAATACCCACGTCGTATACGGACAGCCGCTAGTTACTATCGTACTCGACATCGTAAATTTAAGCCTGGAGACAAAGACTTATTTATTTAACAATGAAATTTCATACAGATTTACTGGTCTATGTTCTCGTGTACCTGTATGTCATAGAACAAATAGCGGTATCTGAAAAATTATATCGACATACGCTCATCGTTTAAGCAAAGGTTCTAGAAAAAAGATTTTTATTTCTCCAATTTTATCTCTTCCAAGGCTTCATTATTGCACAAATTAACATGATGAATTCATGTGATATCGTTGATCGATTTTTATTATTATTATTATTATACCATTAAGCCATTTCCCTTTCGGGGTAGGCGTGACTTGCTCGGTTGGAAAATAGTACTAGGTATATGGGTGTATTGGTATAGAGTATGTAGGTACAAGTTAGATAGGTATATAGGTGTAAAGTAGATAGGTATATAGGTGTTAGGTATATATGTTTTAGATTGATCTGGAATTCTCGTGTCATTTATTCAAATGACACGTTTATTCCGCAACACTGATCCGACCCAGGTTGCTGATCAATCTCTCTAGCGATCACCCCAAGTGAAGAGCCTCACAAAATTGTTATGTATGCTTCTCCACTTAATGAACCAAATATACATTTTTTATAAACTATTTTAATTTTACATGCACTACGTTTTGATTGAGGGAAAAATATTTAAGAAGTGAAGAAATCTTCAGAATGTAATTACAATTCCCATAATGTTAATTTTTTACATTGAAAAATAGCTCTATGCCGATTATTCGAAAAAACGTTCGTAGATAGACAAACTTTTTAGGATTATTTTATATTTATTCACTGAATATAATTAGCAAATATCAAAAGTGTTAATGAAGAGATTTCAAGTGACACAGTATGAACACGTTTCGCTTTTGTCAACTTACCATGTATATAGTGGTAAGAAGATAAAATTATTTGTAAAGAGAGCGGGGTGATTTTTTTTTTGCAAAATAGGGGGTTAGTACTGAAATAAATTCTTTTAAACACCACTAATGTTAACACCACATGCAATTCAATATGAAATGCTTTAAACTCTTGAGATTCCATGTCACAATATGTTGCATTGCCAACAAAATAGTTTAATTTTCAACCAGCGAAAATTTTCTACCAGAAGAGGTAAATTTTTAACCCAAAAAGTCAAGTTTTTAATCAGATATTTTGAATTTCACCAAAAATTGATTGTTAACCAATCAGTGTCATTAGCAACCAAATAGTTTAACTTTCAAGCAGAAGAAACGAATATACGTTGTAATAAACTTTTAAAATGATTAACAAAATATGGAAAATGCAATACTCACGCATTGAGAAAAATTTTGCTTTTACTAAGTGAACTTTATTCGGCTGAAATAATCAAAGTCTTCATGATTTGCAAAACTTTGAATTGAAAAAATGATTTACATCTGCGTCGCGTCGCGTCGCCACGACGCAGCACGGAAAGCATCCTTCAGAGCGTCAAGATTAATGATTTCTAAGAAAGAAAAAAAAAATACAATATTCGATTTTGGGGAGATGTGATAAGACAGCTACAATATAATAGATTTAATGCCTTCACGATGATTCATTATAATAAAATTATTTGTTTCGGGTTTCAATCGTGTGCAAAACGACGAATCTTGCCGACGTATCGTGAACATTGCCTGTGATTGGTCAAAAGCCCCACCGGGGGGATTGAGCGAACTTGATTGGCCAATCAATTCGTTTTTAAAAAACCCGGGAGGGCGAAAAGCCAAATCGGAATCGTATTATATCCATTGTCCCCCTTGATGTTATTAGGGTGTTTCAAGATTTCGATTGGTTCTCTATGTTTTCTTGGAAAAATATTGTATGTTTTTTTGATGATGTTCGTTTTGTTAAAGAAAATGCTATTTCCTGTTTCGATATGATGCTCAGCTAGTGTTGATTGCGTGAAATTTTTTATCCTGACTTTACACTCATGTTCCTTTACACGTTGGCTTATTCGCAAATATAGACTTTTCCACAAGAGCAAAGTATTTTATCTACTTCAGGATCACTGAGAGGTTCCTTTTTATGTTTAGTGTTGTTTAGAAGTTTTGTAATTCCTTTTGTAATTTATCTTTATCTGTTATGGAGGCAGCTCTACATACAAGGCAGTTGATGACCGATTGCTTTTGATATGACTGGTGGTGGAATTAAGCACGTAAGTATCTGTATGTGGAGGTTTTCTGAAAACCTCATGTCCTGATGTGTTATCAGATTTTTTGTAAACTAGTACGTCCAAGAAAGGCAATTTTCCATTTTGTTCAATTCCCATGGTTAACTGGATATGGGGTTGTAATCGATTGATGAAATCGGAAAACTTGTGTAGCTCATCTAGTCCATGTTTTCAGCTGACAAAAGTGTGGTCAAAGTAACGGCACCAAAATTCTGGTTCAAGCTTGGATTGGTTGAAGATTTTAGTTTATAGATGTTTCATAAAGATTGTATCAGAGATTGGCACTTTCGTAATGAGAGATACTACGTCGAAACTCACTAGGATGTCTTGGGGTTGAATGTGAATCTGTTGTATCGTTTTGATGAAGTCAAAAGAGTTTTGGACTCTCCTATTTGTTGTTTCGCAGAAGTTTCTATTTTACAGGTAGACATTTTTTATGATTGCTAAGCAATTACGTTAAAAAATTTTCGGAAACAATTTACCGGATTTGGCGATGATTTGGACCCAAGATTCCGAACCGATGATTTTTGTGGAAAAACCTTGGACTTTGGAGCTACATACATACTACATAGATACTACTCACCCCTTCGGCCTACTTGCGCTAAGTTTTTACCACTGTTCTTAACTTGGAAAATGGTACTTTGAGTGTAGTAAATTTAACCGCAAATTTACCTAGAATTACCATAACTTTTTAGGATAACACTAAGAGACGATTGTTAAAAACAATAACAAATTTTTCAAGAAATTATGTTTGTCGTAGAGAGTAGTACTTCATATATAAAAAACAATTTGTATTAAAAACCACCAAACATATTAATAATGAGCGCCAAAAACTGGCAAAAGCAAAATTTTTACGTATGAGCTGTTTTCAAAAAGTAATTACTCGATTCAGTTCTATGGCTCATTGTGAAGAAAAATGTTCAGGTTCAATTCGATTCACCTAATATATTACATTATGAATAAAATGTACAAAAAGGTTTTTTTTTGTATGAGTAATACGTGTTGAACTTCATCTGAAAAAGTCGAGAATTAACGGAAACTGGATAGGTCCAAATTCATATGAATAAAAGACATTCCATCAGAAATGATGAGAATGTGATAAATAAACTGATTATTAGAAGGCATTAAAGAAAGATCTTTTTTGTTGTGGTTTTTTTAGTAAATTTCGAGAACAAGGAAAACAGACAGGGAGAATTTTTGCAAATCAACCGACCTGTAGGAGCTGTAAACAAAGAAAAGAATACGGTAATACTTTTAAACATTTGAATAGAAAATTATCAAACTTAGAATTGAACATGACTTTAAAACTGTAAAATTTTTTAAATTAAAATCTTTGTGCGCCAGGTGCATCTTGGTCTGAATGTTTGGATCCCTATTTGTGGAGGAAGTCTTAGTGAGAAGTTCAGTAACTGGCAAATCATCCAACAGGGCAACCATAAAGGAAACAAGAGACAGACTCGATCCCAGGAAAGTAATGGCCATTCAAAGTACGTCTCCTTTTAAGTTTGTAAATATACAACTTGGGGTCTAATTCCAAGTCTAATACAAAAAAGTTTTGTTTTCCTAGGAGAAAATAATTGGTTTATATTTCAGGCGCTTTTGAGTATTGGGCCACAAAGAAATTGAGCCTACCGCTGAATACTGTGAACGTGCAACACTATAGGGCCCTTATTCCGACATTCGTAGGGAAGTTCCGCGATTATCTGAGAGCACCTTTTAAAAAGAAGAGAGTTGGTAAGAGCAAGTTTCATTTTTGTAAAAAAATGAAAATTCAATTTTTAATCCCTATCCAAAACCGATTTTTAAACCCTATGAAATTTCAGTCTCAAAATTCTCGCTCGATTTTCAAGGAATCAACTGACTGTTGAGCTCAATACTTAAAGTTAAGTGAAACTTTATATTTTGGAAGCATGTTTTTATTTCATTTTTAATTGAAAATTGAATTTTTTATCGCTATCCATAGCCGAGCCTGATGCAATTTTTCTATCATTCAGAGTATTTTTTCGCTATTCGAAAAAATTTTCATTTTGTTGGTTATCTACTTGTGTAATTAGAGCCATTTCTCTCCCTTTTTCAGCATCTTTGACAAAAAGCCAAAAAAGAATTGGAAGGGAGTCCGAAAAGCATGAACAGAATCCGAAGTACCGAAACAGTTCCGAAGAAGCCATTCCTCATGCCGAAGAGATTGTTGATGAGATTGGTCATACTGAAGAAGAAGAGGAAGAAGAAGAGATCGCAAAAGCTGAAGACAAATCGACGGTGTGTATTTTATATACATTTTGTTTTTGAATTGTAACTCATTTTGGGACGGGAGTGAATTTTGGAACGGAAGTGAATTGAAAAAAACGACCAAACATACGACCGGGCAGGTTATGGATCGTGCAATCTCTGTTTTCTTCTTACTTTTCCCGTAGCCCTTTTCCCGCTCTTTCTCTGTTGTGAGTCTCCCTTTTGTGTGGCAATTCGCAATATCTCCAAAGACTTCTCTTCGATAACCCCACCCTCACTCTCTCTGCAATCTCTTACTATGCGAGCCTCTCACAACTCATGATGATTCCTTACGAAAAATTTCGAAGTTAATCCATCAAAGTTTCACTTCTGCCGTGTGGTCTCAATGCTGTTACTGTTTTTGTTTATAATTTCTAGTTTTAAGTTGGAAGTATATCTAGCAACCGTGAAAAACTCACATTCTCTTTCATTACGCCAAGTTCACTTTTTGCAATTTTCTAGCAAATACTATTTTCGTATTTAAAAAGTGGCAAAGTTTTTACTGTGGCAGAATGGCATAATATTACTTAAAATCGTCAATGTGAATCTAGTTTCAGTATTAGATTGTGCCATGTCTCTCACAGTTTTCCTGGAAAATGGTATTTTTGATTTCTTAAATGGCAATTTGGATGGATAAAACCAGAAACGTTGGTCATAAATGGCTGACTAACGAACTTTTTCTTTCTTTTCATGCCCTAAAAACAAGACGTGTGCCAAAGCTCAATCCAATCTGATGAGAATGTGAATTTTATTCCAAATATTGCATTAAAAATACATAGTCTGATTACGCTTCGAATGTTTTCGGTTCTAAGTACTTTTAAGTGGTTTTAGACAATAATACGAATTTCGAATGAGGATTTTAAAAATCCCTTTAGCTTCTTTTGATCTACTTTAAACGGAAAAATGTCTTCCTGCTTATTTTTTACGTTTTCCTTGACATTGTAATCGCTTAAATAGCGAAATTTATT
Organism: Andricus curvator; assembly: GCA_932195095.1. Lineage (NCBI taxonomy): Eukaryota > Metazoa > Arthropoda > Insecta > Hymenoptera > Cynipidae > Andricus > Andricus curvator. The sequence goes on from CAKNYM010051286.1 coordinate 58,131, forward strand.
TTACAATACTCATTACTTGCATCATTCAATTTTCTTGGGAAAAGTATTTTGGCATGACGTGACGTCATGATAGGATAGGTAGAAATGTCAGGAAGGTTAGCATAGTTGGTACATATTTACTTGTAAATACATGCGACTTTCTGGAAGAAATATTCTAAACGTAAAAGTAAGTTTTAAATATATGAATAGTAATATTTTTCAAATGTAAAATACATTTGCGCAATTATTTTTCATCTTGTTGTAGCTTGAACACCTTTCGGTTTTATGAAATAAAATAAAATATCCAAAATTCTGAGGTTAGAGGACCCCATTCTGATCAGATCGCTCTGGTTCTTTAACCTCAAATGGTGGATATGTTATTTTATTTCGAATAACTGAAATGTTTTCAACCTACAAAAGGATTAAAAATAATTGCGAATATGTATTCTACACTTGATAAATATTACTATTTATACACTTATAACCTACTTTTATGTTTAGAATATTTTTTTACAAAAAGTCGTATGCATTGGAATGTAAATATGTACCAACTATGCTAACCTTCCTGACATTTTCACCTATCCTATCATGACCATGACGTTATGCTAAAATACTCGATCGCCTCAGATTAGAAAGGGCGCTAAATTCAAATGATCAAAGATATGTCAAAGTAATCAAAACTTTTTCGGCATCAAATAGTATGACTGAATCCATTTTAAATCAGGCAGGTTCTACACTTCAAGTTGCAGAATCTCTCGGGGACAAAATATGTCGATTTTCAGAGGAAATTAGGCAATACATATTTTTGCGATTCGTGAAAAATTTTGTTTTTTACAGAGTTATGAGTATTTGAATTTTTGTCTTTGTTTTTCAAAAAAACCCCATTTTTTTCCTTTAAACTCATATAACTTTTGACCTAATTGAGATATTTACGATTTCTTTTCAGATTCTGGTAGAGTTAATAGTCGATTTTCTCAAAGAACGCACACTTATATTTTTTGCCAATTTTTTGTTGAATCTGCACTATCATAAGCAAAATACCTTGTAAGTTTAATGCAAGCTAAATAACTCTTGTGGCCAGGAGAATTTTTTTTCATAAAATCGAATTTTCGCATTTTTCTTGAAAACAACAACAGATGAAAAAAATGTTGAGAGAATAGTTTACACATTTAAAAAAGTTCTACAAAATGTTCTGTCACGCATTTATGATATCTTGTACCATTTTCCAGGAAAATGACAAAATTCAATTTTCATAAACTAAAAATTCTCTACATTCCTGGCTTATGGAAATACCGACCATTTTTCTTCAATATTAAAAAAAAATACGTTCATATGAGGAAAACTCCATGTGAGTTTTACGTGGGTTGAACAATTTTTATCATCAGAAAATTATTTTTCATAAATTCGAATTTTGAAATTTTTTGCTGAAACAATTTAAGTTACAAAATTAATGTCAAGACATGAAATTTTTTGACTGAAAAGTTTGTATATTCAATATATTTAAATATATTTCACATTTATCCAGGTATTGATTGTGAAACTTAAAATTTGTACAGTTTTTTGTTGAAAAATTTAAAAATTTAAAAACCTTCGATTATAAAGATTTATAATATATATTTCAACAATGTGCAAGAGTTACAAATAGGAACTGTTAATTTTAGAGATGGATTAATAAAAATTTTAAAATTATCATGGTTTTGAGAATTAAAATTCAAGTTCTCAATTTCTAATCTTACAAATTGGAGCAATTTCGAATCATTAAAATTCAAAAATTCAGTACTTGACAAATTTAAAAGTTTTATAGTTTTTGGTCAAAAACTTTCAATATCAAAAAGTCTTTAATTATAAAAATGTACGATTCATATTTGTACAATTTTGAAACTTACAATTAAAAACTCTTCAATTATAATGATTTATAAATTATAATGCTAAAATTTTGATGATTTCAAAGATCAAGAGCCAAATTTTCAATTCTAAATTTTCCAAATTGAAGAAATTTAAAATCTGTATAATTAAAATTCCAAAATTAAATCATTGTGAAACTTAAAATTTGTACAGTTTTTTTTCCCTCAAAAATGCTTAAAATTCAAAACTCCTCAATTACAAAGATTTATAATCTATACCTCAACAATTTTCAAGAGTTACTCTTTAATTTTAAAGACTTAGATATGAAAATTTCGAAACTTTGATGGTTTTGATAATTAAAATTCAAGTTCTTGACTCTAAATATTCCAATTTGAAGAAATTTCGAATCTAAGTCATCAAAATTACCAACTTTAGTAATTGGAAAACTTAAACGTTGTATAGTTTTCAATTAGAAGTGTACAAAATCGAAAAGTCTTCAATTATAAAGATTCGAAATCCATATTTCTACGATTTTTAAGATTTACTATTAAAAACTCTTTAAATTATTTGCACTATTTTTTCTGAAAAAAGATCTTCTCCTTTCTCTCCACTGGGAGTTGAACCACAGAACTTCTGATTTCCGGTCAGGTGTTTTCCCATTAAGCTACTGGAGAGATCGAGAGAAGAAACCTTTTTCAGAGATACACGCATTATTATGCTATAGGATAAAAATAAAATTTTTCAAGGAATCTGTAATATCATTAGAGAATAACAGACTTTTTAACGTCTTTTCCAGATTAGATGGAGCTATGAATTAAACATTATTTTAGTTAATTTAGAAAAAAATTAATTGAAATAATTTTTAATTCATAGCTCTATCTAGTCTGAAAAAGACTATATACAGAGAGAAGGAATTTTCAAAGGTCAATTTCATAAATATCCATAAATTACTGATTCTCAAGTTGCAATGCGAATAGGCAGCGCAGTTTTGAACTAATGTAATTAGCCCTCCACTGCCACAGCCTTTACGTTTTTCTTTGATAGCCACGGAGTGATAAGGATTGTAAGCATCTAAAAATTTCGGTAGTTTCACAGATGCGTTTGTGAGCCATGACTCACCTATGCAAATCACAAAATGAATAGTTAAGTAGGCTTTTTGCTTTACATCAAAGTTATCAAAATTATTATAACAACTCATATTTAAATAACAAACACTGAAACGCGACTTACACATCTATCTATTTGATGAAACACCCGCAGCAGATGGCCCTAGCTGTCAATGCATTTACCGTCAAACCACGTTATTGGCCCCATTTCCTTCTTGACACCTCTGACAAATATTTTCAACTCACAACCATACAAGTCTCATGCAACAGTATAGAACACCAAAAAAGTTTGAAGACAGCGCATTGCAAGCATTGTTGGATGAGTATGATGCTCAAACGCAACAACAGCTTGCGGATCAATTAAGTTTGACACGAGAAGCCTTCTCCATTCGTTTGAAAGCCATGGGAAAGATCTAGAAGATGGGAATATCAAAAAAGGCAACAGAAAGTGATTTTGATTCATGATAATGCACCATCACACGTAGCAAAACTGGTCAGGCAAACGATTGAGGCGTTTAGTTGGGAAATACTTGCGCATGCGGCCTACTCACCAGACTTGGCTCCGTCATATTACTACTTATTTGCATCGACGGGGCAAGCACTTGCTGAATAGCCCTTCACTACTTACGAAAATATCCGAAAATGGCTCGATGACTGGTTTGCCTCAAAAGAGCAACAGTTTCTTTGGAGTGGCATCCACAAATTGCCAGACAGGTGGGAAGAATGTATAGCTAGCGATGGGAACAATGTCGAATAAAATATGTTTTATCATTTTCATACAATAAACGTGTATTTTCTATAAAAAAATTCAGGTTTCATATTTACATACCGGTAAGCACATCAATATTTAAAACATTATCATCGATTATCTTCTTTAGGCCTATTCTTCTCAATTCATCTGAACTGCAGGTGGAATTGTTAACTCGCAGGCGGTTGCCGCTTATACGAGTTTTCATCCCTGCGTTTCTTAGTTGAGCTGCTTCTTGAATCAGAGCTTTGCGGATTTCAACAGTGTCCGTGCACAAGGCATGCTAGATGAAAAAAGAGGTCATATTTTGCCAGAGTTAAATTCACCAAGGCAGCGAATTCCATTCATCGATTCATGGTTAAGAGTTATACCCATTTTGGTGCTGAATACATTTTGCACTTTTTCGTCAAGCGCAAATGGTGCTTTCGTTGGCTCCATCATACATGCCTAAAAGTATCAGGTTGTTTCTTCTTGTGAGCATATCTAGCTTTTGAGCCTGCTTTGCGATTTCCATCTTGAGCTCGGCATTATCCTTTTCTACAGCATCCATTTTGGCTTCACATGTATGCAAGCTGGCTGAGGTGCTTTATAGGATATTTTTTTCTACGGAATGTATTTCAGATTTGAGCTGTTCTTCTAGGCTTTACATAAAGCTATGCATCTGCTCGTAGCTCGCTATATTAAGGTGCGGGTGCGAAAGATTTAATACTTCAGCATACGAGCAGGCGTCAAAAGTACAACAAACCTAGAGGCACTTTGCACATGATTAATGTCTGTTCCATATAAATATCGACCCCAAGTTTAAATTCACAACAGTAAAAACAAGAGTAACATCACGGCATGACTCCACTGGGAAAAATTTTAGCGCAAGTCAGATACTTTAAACTTTCGGCATAAGACGCAGCAGCAACAAACACGTCCTTACACCTCGGCTGCTCAAACGAGACTCAACAAATATTACTCTCAACATTCGTTATTTGATTTGCTAGTTTTCCTTTTTTAGGGCATTTTTCAATCACACTGCAGGGGAATATACAAACAGTTTCCCAAGTACGAATTCCAATACGGCCCAACATTGGCCCAGGACTAGCAAAAATGTTGCCGGAATTCGGCTGCCAGTATTGGGCCATAGCTGGATGTGTAACTACGGTATGCAATCGGCGGCCGAAACAGGCCCAATACTAGTTGGAAGCACATGCCCAACATTGGACGCCATTATTGGCCCAATGCTAGGTAACAGTTCTGCTCAGCAGTGGATGCCAAGGTCCGTTCGAATCTGTCATATCCATTAGCCTATAATTGCCCGATACTGGATTGCTAACTACACAAGTGCGAAGTTAGATATGGCCCAGCACTGGCCCAGTATCGGCAAAAATATTGCCGAAGATCGGCTGCTAATATCGTACCGTTGCTGGAATGATAACTCCGGTATGCACTTGGCGGCCAATTCTGGCCCAGACTCTGGCCGCCATCACCGGAGTTAATTTAAAAAATGATAAAAAATCATGTTTTTTATTTTTAGGACACATCTATATACGACTGCATATGGTCCAATTATTTGTTATAATTTCAAAAATTTTAATTTCATTCAAAAATTTTGTTTAATTTTAGCACCCACTACTGCTATACTGTAATGGTATGACAAAAAAGGTATTTAAAAAATAAATATTAATTGATTGCGAGTATTTTTACTTTGAATATTAATGGGTCCTGGTGTAGAGTGAATACATATATTACATTTTTAAATATTATATCACAAATAAAATTTCTGACGCTACGGAGTATCGAACCTACATCTATACCTAAATCTATCTCCTAGCAGTCGGGATTCTTAACCATTGCGCTAAACCTACGAGTTGAAATCGATGAAAAAGCCATCCTCATAAGCTACAGCTCAAAAAGTTAAAACACCAAATTTTAAACTCTCTTTTTCTAATGATATATTTATCATTATACGACGTTATATAAATGTAAAATATACGAACTGTTAACAGGAGTATCAATAAAATAATTTTTAAATAAATAATTTATATCGATTACAATTTTTCCTCGTGTAATATCTCGTTTTTTCGCGTTTTAGACTACTTTACAACTTTCTACAATGACAATAGTTCTTAGACATTTTAGAACACATGAACCATATTTTTAAACGTATTTTAAAATTTTTATAAATATTTATACTCTCGGCATAGTACTGCGCCGATCGTGGAGGCAGCCGTTAGCCAGTACTGGGCCAATGGCCCATTATATGTACTGGTGACTAGTACTGGGCCAGTACTGCGCCGGTGGTGAACTCCGGCGGAGTGCGGAAATTTCCACCTGGGTCGTCGGCTCACCAGTGGATACCAATAACAGCCCAACCTCGGCCGTCAATATCGCACCGTGATCTGAATAAATGCTTTGGCTTGTACTTGGCACCTAATTCCGGCCTTTGCTAGGCCAAACTCTGGCTTTTCCTATTGAAACATGTTTAGCCACAGTAAAGAAGGAGTTTGGAACAGCAGTGCGCCGAGTCTGGCTGGAACTTTGGCTTTCCCTCTTAAAACATGGTTTGCCGAAGTAAAAGTCAC
>CAKNYM010051286.1:64388-120797 GCA_932195095.1 Andricus curvator
ATGGTTTGCCGTAGTAAAAGTCACACTGGGCCGAGTGATGAGCCTTTTCTGGGCCAGACTCTGGCTTTTCCTATTAAAACATGTTGAGCGAAAGTAAAGACGAAGTTGGGAACAGCAGTGCGCCGAGACTGGCCCGAACTCTGGCTTTTCCTCTTGAAACATGGTTTGCCGTAGTAAAAGTCGCACTGGGCCGAGTGATGCGCCTTTGCAGGGCCAGTCTCTGGCTTTTTCTATTGAAACATGTTTAAACAAAGTAAACACGCAATTTGGAACAGTAATTCACCGCGTCTGGACCGATTCCTGGCTTTTCCTCATAAAACATGCTTTGCCGTGATAAAAGTGACACTTTGTCCAGTAATGTGCCATTACTGGGCCAAGTATCGGCGGTAGATCGACAAATTTCAATAGCCAATATAGGCAGCCAGTACGGGCACAACACTGGGCCGATTAAAATGCCGATATTGGCCTAATAACATTAGCCAATCTTTGGCAGCCGAAATTGGATCAAGCCTGGGCCGTGTGTTCAGTTCCGGCAATTCGCATTTGGGTTGTAAAATTAATTTATTTTTTCATTTTTTCGAAACTCAGGAAGCAAGCAGCCTTAGGAACCATAATACATTATCTTTGCTATGTAATTACCAGTTTCAGCCAACTTTTGGATTCTGTCACCACGGTTTTAGCCTTTCTAGACCTAAACTGTTGAGGTGGCTTACAACATTTGTGTACTAATATAAATAAAAGAGTGCTGATGACAAATATGAAATTGGAATCTATTCACTATTCAGTACAAAATTACTTGAGGTTATCAAGGTGTCATAAGATTAAAAGTATATGTCTCTAAAAGAGTCCTGAAGAGGCTGAAGTGATACTGAAAGAGAAGGTACTCAAAGCGGGAAGCCTTTCTGCAAGCTGTACACAGCGAATATGCGTTTTTTGTTCCGTTGGGGTGGCCAGACACCCCACGTTGTCCTCGAAGGGTTAAAATCCTTCGAAATATGATAAAATCATCCTTTAAAATGTAAATAAATAATAATAACCACCAGGGGATGACAAATTTCATTGTAAATTCATCTTTTCTGTCTTCAAATTCAATTACTTGGTTGAAAATTGCACTACTTTGCTAAAACTTAATTTTTTGGTTAAAGTTTAAACTGATTTGTTGAAAATTCGTTGTTTTTCTGGTTGAAAATTAATTTTTGTGAGTTGGAAATTAAACTGCTAGGTTGAAAGTTTAACATTGTTGTCTAAAATTTATTTTATTGGTTGAAGATTGAACTCTTTTATGGATTAGTATTCCTTTAAGGGGTTAGTCAAGTTTGAAAATTTCAAAAAATCCATTTTTTTAAATTTCATTTTCTGAAGGTTTTCCCATTTTCCCATTTCAGAAATATTATGCAAAAATTTCATTGAAATTGGAGAGTAAATTACTGAGATAGACGACCTCAAGCGGAGGCGTCTCGAGCAGTTTTTGAGCAAGTAGGTAGCTACGAGAAGCTGCGACTATTGTCCTCTGCTCTTAGATAGTACATACAAAATGAATCGTGCAAAGTTCGGAAGAGAAGCAAGAAAATCGACGAAAGTGTACAAAATCAGAGCAAAAAAAAAAAGAAAAATGTGTTCAATCCAAAAACTACGGATATCGAAGCTTTCGGATTTTCAGCTGCATCGAAGAAATTTCAAAATCAAAGAGAGTACGCTGTGCCGAAAGATGGTTCAATAGGCTATCGAATTATAAATTTTTTAACAGTTTTTTCGTTAATTTCTAAGCTTGTGAAATGCGCAAAATGTGATGGAAATATAATTTTTATATTACATGGAAATCGAGGTGAACTGACTGTATCATAAAAAAAATTTTCGCGAAAAAATCGTTCATTTTTTTATATAAAAAAATTGACTAAATTAAAATATATATTGTTTGAACACAAAGTATTTATGTTATAAATAACTGATAAAAATTTGGTGACGATCTGGTAAGCCGTTCTTTACATATGGTGTGCATCAACTTCGAAAACGTTGTCTTTTAGATACACGTATTTCGCGTGCTTGAAATTGCGCTTTGTATACGACAACGTTTTCGAAGTTCATACATGCAATATCTAAAGAACGGCTTATCCTATCGTAACCGGATTTTTACCAGTTATTTATAACACAAATACCTTATGTTTGAACCGTATATACTTTGATTTGGTCCATTGGATTTTTTGCGCATCATAATTTAAAACTTTAAACGCGTTTTTCTCAAAACAATGTTTTTCGCGCGGTGATCAAGATATCTAAAGAACGGCTTATCCGATCGCTACCAAATTTTGACCAGTTATTCATAGCACTAAATTGTTGTCCTTGATCGAAGGATTTTTGATTTTGTAAATTATTTCTTTTTTTTTTTATAGCGAAAAAAACGTTTTTTTGGGCAAACAACAAAAATCGTGTGTAAACGTGCGCCATTTTGTCAAAAATTGAAATATCGCTAAATGCTTCGATTAAAGACAAGAGTAAGTGATCCTTTAGCTATTGACACTCGAATTTTTTGATTCCGATGATCCTGTCATGATGAGTATTGATCACCGCAAAACGATTTTTTTTTAGACTTCTGGGAGAGTGACTATAACTCGCTTATTTACAGATATTCTATGAGGAAAAAATTACTGTGACTTCTCAAAATATATAGTATTCGAATGCCACAACATTTGTTTCAATGTAAATAAACCTGTCTTTGAAAAAAAAATAGTAAAAATTGCCTTTTTTTGGGTGCCAGAAACTTGACTAACCCCTTAATTGAAAATTAATTTTCGCACTGAAAATGTAAGTGAAATGTGCGTGATGATGATGCCATTTGTTCATTTGATAAACAAATGATATGAAAAATTATTCAAATAATGAACTATAAATAAAAAAATTACGTGTACATCACAAGGGAGACAAGAATCGAGTCTTTCGTAATCTTCCGCAAATTATACTTTCAGAATTTTCAGTTTCTTGCTTATAAAATTGATAAATAATATTGAATTGCGTCCTATGAGTTATCGTTAACTATGTTATTTCATTTCGCCCCACTGTGTCTGTCCTTGCGCGTGGATATTGAGTCTACGCGACTGCAATAAAACATTAATATCCCTATAGAATATGCGCTGTAGCTGAAAAATAATGAAAATTCTGTTGGCAGTTAGGGCAATATGGTGTTTTCAAAAAAATCACGCCTGAAAACTCAAAATCATGTAACTCTCTGAATTTTGAATAGTCGAAAAAAAAATTTTGAATGGACTTGTGGGGATTAGCAAAAGATAGAAGAAAAAAAACCTTGATAACCATAATACATTTGCATTTACATATTTCTATTTAATTTTGATCCGGCAACGGATTACAAAGAATATTATATTTTAGTTTATCTTTTTTCTATTGAATTAATGCCACACTTTCTGTAGAGTATCTTCATTGGAAGCATTTTCTTTAAACCAACGTGAAACGATTGAGTAATGTTTGCCTACAGGACATTCCCTCATTTCAGTTACGGTCATATCGTCAACTGAACCGCTTATCATGTTCATTTTTATTCTCGAATGATATCCATCTGCCTTATATATTCCAAGAAAAATCCCACTATACTCCAGTATTGCAAAAACATCACCATTGAATGTCGATAAAACAATATGTTCTCGGGTTGGCACGGGCACATATCTGTTCCCTTCTGCTCGCAATTTAATTGGTAAACCGGCAGGAATAACATATCTTCGAAATTCGAATTGCCGATTTGGATTTTTCTGGGGAATAAGCCGAATATATCCAAGTTTTGCAAGTGCATATCCAAGTACTTCATGAGGAAAAGGCCTGTCCGGAGAATACCTAGACTGTCTGGCAGAAGAAGAAGAACTAGGATTCCGTTCGACATGGCGATTCCGCTCAGACTGTAGTGAATCGTAATTTGCAGAAACTTTAATAAAACTTCTTGAAAAGATTGCTTGACTTTTGCCTACTGGGCAATCCCTTTTTTCATCTGGAGTTAAATTATCAACTGCGCCGCTTATCATATTTATTTTTATTCGCGAATGAAATCTACCTGTCCTATACATTCCACGAAGAATCCCACTAGAATCCAATATTGCAAAAATGTCATCATTGGATGTTGATAATACAACATATTCTCGGGTTGGCACGGGCTCATATCTATTTCGTTCTGCTAGAAGTTGAATTGGCATACCGGCAGGAATAAGGTATCTTCGAAATTCAAATTGCTGGTTTCCATTTGTGCGAGGAATAAGCCGAACATATCCAAGTTCTTCTATTGTACATCCAAGTATTCGATCTGAAGGAAGCCTGCCCAGAGGAGAAATGGATCTGGCACGAAGTGGAGGCTCCTGAGGAGATGTCCGGAGAGGTGAATGTTGTCTGGCGAAAGAAGAAGAACTAGGATCACGTTCGACTTTGGGATTCCGTTCAAAATGTAGTGAATCGTAGTTTGCAGAAGCTTTCATGAAACTTCTTGAGAAGATTGTTTCACTTTTGCCTACTGGACAATCCTTTTTTTCATCTGAAGTCAAATTATCAACTGCGCCGCTTATCATATTTATTTTTATTCGCGACTTATTTTTATCTGTCCTATAAATTCCACGAAGATTCCCACTATAATCCAATATTGCAAAAATGTCATCATTGGATGTTGATAATACAATATATTCTTGGGTTGGCACGGGCACATATCTATTTCGTTCGGCTACAAGTTGAATTGGCGCACCGGCAGGAATAACGTATCTTCGAAATTCAAATTGCTGGTTTCCATTTGTGCGAGGAATAAGCCGAACATATCCAAGTTCTTCTATTGTACATCCAAGTATTCGATCTAAAGGAAGCCTGCCCAGAGGGGAAATGGATCTGGCACGAAGTGGAGGCTCCTGAGGAGATGTCCGGTCCGGTGAATGTTGTATTGCAGAAGAAGAACCAAGATGATGTTCGCCATTAGGACTCCTGCTAGCAGGAGCCCTGGACCTGCCACGAAAAGGCGCCTCCTCTGGAGAAATCCAGTCCGGCAAATGTTGTTGTCGAGTAGCAGAAGAAGAATAAGGGCCAGGATTACGTTCAATATTAGGTTTCTCGTCGGGCTGTGAACTGCATTCTGCAACAAGAAATAGACGATTCTTTTTTTTTTTGCACAGCACATTCATGATAATATCTTCAGCTGAATTCGATGTTTCATTGCTGATGATTCAATAAAAATTATGCGAAATAATTTTTAATTATAAGTACTCCCCACCGTACATTTTTCTTGTTAATTGAACATATATTTTTTGTAGAAGACGAGATTCCAAAGAATGTATGTGCATAATTTGGTGCCAATTGATAAAAAACGATGGATTTGCATAAACATCATACGTTTTAGGCTACTTAATTTTATATATTAGATAGTAATATATAATATAATAATACATGTATACATACACAATTATCACCTTCTATATTAACATCATTGTAAATAATTCAATTGCAATTTTTAATCAAGTTTTAAGGAAATCCATCATTTTTTCTTTCGTATTAAAATTTTTTGAAATTGTTAAAAATTCGACTTTTTAATAGAAAATGTTTTTGTAGGTTTAAAATTTAACTATTTGATTAGTAATTCAGAAATTATTATTGTTAGAAAGTAATTAATTTCATTGTACGAATTAAACTATTTTCAGATGATTCATCTTCTTTGCTTTAAAATTCAACTATTTCAAGAAAAAATTAGGTATTTTGTTGGAAATTCCCAATCAGGAAAAGGGGGACATTATTGATGAGTGTATCTTTCAAGTGCGAGTCGTAGAAACCGACATTAAGTTGCGCTTTTCGAAATCGTAGGTAAGTAATGGCAATGTATATCTATGACGTCATTAGTTTTGATTTCATAGGCTGTAAAAACAATGAGACTGAGAAAAATTAATCTCAAGTGGTACTTAAATGAGACCAGTGGTGGAAATCCAGAATCGTTTATTTTGACACTGAAAATAACAGCATGAAGTTATTCTATTCAAAAATGGCAATCATATGACCATAAGCTGGTAAGGGGGTCTTTAGGCTCGCTCCACAGGCCTGATAAATAGCCGTATGCATCCCGATTTTCGCAAAATAGAGTGAAAACTGATTAATTCTTTAGTGAATAATTTGGTTTACAACTGTATCTAAGAAATATTCCATTGCATCATGAGAGTGCAAATATATACATAAGTAGCCGTTATCTCAGGCATATGTGAAATAACGACTTTATTAGTGTCAAGATTGTCTCTTGCAGATAAAGATATCATTTGACATTTTCTATCACGATAATTTTAATGAAGACATTCTGATCTCAAATGGAAGGTAAAAGGTTTTATGTAAAAATTGAGGCAACACGACAACTTTCGAAGAAATTATCACATTAAATAATCTAACTGAATATCTGAATAAATTTTCGTTTGCATAGACAAAGTATTTCCACACAAATGTATGGAACTACTGCGTTTTTGGAGGTTAACTGAAATGCATTTATATAGCATCCAGGTATATATTTGATTTTTGTTTATTCCGAGCGGAATCGATCTATATGATTCTTATAAACGGAAGTTATATGGATGAAAAAGAAGAAAGGGAAGGGAGGAGAAGTAGAAGTATGTGAGTGGAATTAGGAAAAGTAAAGGATGGAGAAGTGAGGGAAGGAATGGGACTGGAAGAGTGGGATGTGAGGGGTTGGGAAGTAGCAGAAGCGGATGTAATTGTTGGATGTGACGGCAGCGAAAGTAGAGAAAGGAGAAGTCAGGAAATTTAGGAGGTAGAAAGTATGAGAAGTGATGGACGTGAAGAATGTTAGAGGTTGGGATGTAGAGGAGGGAGAATTAAGAGAAGTAAAGATAGATTCATAAATATTTTCTGGTCTATGTCCTCGTACACGTGTATGTTATAGAACAAATAGCGGTATCTGAAAAATTATATCGACATACGCTCATAGTGTAAACAAAGATTTCAGAAAACAGATCTTTATTTGTCCAATTTTATCTCTTCCAAGGCTTCATTATTGTACAGATTAATGTGATGAATTCCTGTGATATCGTTTATCGATTTTTTTCATAACGAGCCAAATATAGATTTTGTATAAACTATTTTAACTTCACATGCACTACGTTTCAATTGTGAGAAAAATATTTAAAAAGTGAAGAAATCTGTATAATGTAATTACAATTCCCTTAATTTTAAACTATGGGAATAGATTTCAAGCGAAACAGTATGAACAAGTTTCGTTTTTGTCAACTTACAATGTATATAGTAGGTAGAAGATAAAATTGTTTGTAATTTTCCTGATGTCCTAAAAATTCTCATAATTTACAAATTGAACTTTCGGGCTGGTTGGAGCTTTCAACCCATATTTGACTTTCCTGTTTTTAGGCCGGGTTGCGAACCTGATACTTTATTATTACTTTATTATTACCTGATATTTTACACTTTTGATGGTCTTTTTTCATAAATAAAAAAGAAACTAAGCTTCCTATCAAAAAGTAATTAACAAACAATTTTCATCTCATTTTTTGGCGAACAACTTTTATCTATTAATTTTTTGTTCGTAACTTGTGTCGTTTTTCACAATTGTTATTTTTTATTTTATTTTTACGATTGAAGCAAAAGCCACGCGTCCTGTCAAAACGTGATTAATAAAAAATTTCTAGATCTTTCGTGGGTGCACGATGTTTGTAAATTCTAATTTTTTCGTAGCTGGCGTCGTTTGTCCAACAAATTTATTTTTAATCTTATTTTTTACGATTAAAACAAAAACTACGCGTTCCGTCCAAAAATGATTAGAAACAAATTTATAGATGTTTCAAAAAGTAATTCATTAAAAATTTGTAGATCTTTTGTAGATGCACAAATTTGTTCTTCTCATCTTTTTTCACATCTTGCATAGTTTGACCGCAAAATGAAGGCCTTCAAAAAGCAACGATTTTCTTCTCTTGACTTTTTTTCATATCGTGCGTTGTTTGGCTTCAAATTTTCATTTGTATTTTTTTTTTAAATTTTAAAAATGCTATAACTCTGATAATTTTCTTTTCATTAGAAAAAGTCGTAAAAATAAATTGTTCGAATTTCCGAGTACTACGAATAGCCGTGAATAGAATATTAAAATCTGGAGAAAAAAAATGGTCACAACAATTTTGAAAATGTTCTATCTATTTGAATTTTCATCCAAAATAGCTGGCTAGCGAACTTGACCTTCAAACTGATTTTTATTATTATTATTATTCATTATTATTTGATTTTATCGTTCTCACAGACAGACATACAGTTAATGTGCGAAATGAGTGTCGCCGATTCAATCAAATGTCGACGTTTTGAGGCCCCCTGGGACCAAAAAAAAAAATAGTTTTTATGTCGGTGTCTGTCTATCTGTTGTTGTCGCTGTCGTCATAACCACTTTTTGAATTTTCTTGAAACATCGAAATTTCAAATTTTGATCGCACAAACAATAGCGAAAAATTAAAAATGCTATTTTTGCGGTCAACCTATGATAGGATGCCTAGTTCTTGTTTTAATCGCAAAAAATAACAAATTAAAATAAAAAATTAAATTTTTGGAAAAACGACGCAAGGTACGAAAAAACATTAATGGACAAAAGTTGTACACCCAAAAAGATGTATAAATTTTTGTTTAGTCATTTTTTGTTGAAACGCATACTTTATGTTTCAATCTTTAAAAATAAAAATAAAAAAATTTAATTTTTGAACAAACGACACAATGTACGGAAAAAATGAATAATCAAAAATCTTTCGCCCAAAAAAAATCTACAAAGGGCCTAGCCGGGTAAGCATGTAAAATCTTCCCCCGCATGTATCAAGGCCAAATTGGTACCGTATATTGGCACCTATGAGTCATAAAATTCCTCCAAGTTAAACCTCGAAAATGTATTTTTGTAGTAGTTATGGAGGGGGAAAGAAAAACAAAAAAGTAGTTTTTTTCGTAAACGGCTTGACCGATTTTGATGAGGAAAAAATATGTTATGCAGGTCGATGGGAAGATTTAAAAAAAAATTGAAAACATTTTTGGATACAAATAACAGGTCTTAAAAATTTTTTGAATTTTTCAAACAAATTTTTTGAGGTTATGTTTTATAGTGACACCCAACATTTCTCCATGAATATTCCTTAAGATTTCTTGTTCAACATATATTTTTGTCAAATTTTTTGAAGTGGTGCAACATAGTGAAAAATAATAAAAATCATACTCGGGACACTGTATATGTATACCATTAAGCCATTTCCCTTTCAGGGTAGGCGTGACACTCCCCGATTCGGGTAGTGTTTCTAGGTGGATAGTTTTCTTGTAGTTATGAATAACTACAAGTGTGGGCTCACCACACCCACGATGTGCCAACAGCACTCAGTATTCTTGAATAGTCACCCATCAAGTGCTTTTTGATCGTGAGTCCCCTCGTCTCTCACAAATCAAGAATTGTATTTTAATCCTCATCGCTGTTGTTATCAATCACTGGAATATAATTTTTTGTTTTAAATACATCGCTGAGTATTTGAGCTGGTTGAATAATCCTTGATAAATACCTTGCATGTGACAGGTAATACACGATGGCAGCAATATGTGAACAGCAGCCAACAGTTCGCCTGCCATTAGCACACTCACATGTATAGTGTGTTACGCCTGAAACTCCAACACTATTAGGCTTGTACCTAATAAAACATCTGTATGATGTTCGAGAAATGTGTCGTGATGGGACCTTGAATTTAAGCACATTGGTTTCTTCTTTCGCATACTCAAGAACCAGTTTTCCATCCATATCTAACATTTCTGCCAAATAAGATACAGCTTGAGAAAGCTGATATGATCCAGTGAAAAAGACCACTAAATCTCTTTCTGTCATTTCTGGTAAATCTAGTATTTCTTCTGAAATGACTGCTTGAAAGGGAGTTTTTCGTCGAATCCACCCTTTTTCCTCTGCCTGAGTAGCTGGTGTATTTTGCACATCTTTTTGAACATGCATTCTTTCCAAGATTTCATCTCTAGCTTCTACGTCAGATTGCAGCCTTTCGCCATAAGTATTATTAAGAAATGATGCAATTCTAAAAAAGATACCAACTTTCAGTATTAGCTTGTTGTCTATTTTGTGATCCAAAAGCCGATACTTCTGTTTAAGAATACCGTGAACAGCTTGTACTGCCCAACGAATTTTAGTCACAAAACGGGACTGTTTGGACTCAGCTGCTGTCAGTTGTTTTCTTTTACCTTTCAATGCGGGCATCAATACTTTGAAATTTCTATCTTCCAAATCTTTTTTTACATCTCGAAAGCCTCCATCAAGTACAAAGACATCATCTTTTCCCAAGAATTTGCATAAGCCATTTGCATCTTCAATAATGGTTTTCAAGATTTCTGCATCATTGTGATTTGCAAGATACGGTCCAAGCATATCCACTACATATCCATCAGTCGTACAAATGGTAAAAGGCTTGCAAAGAGGAACTTTCTTTTGTCCAGAGAAAGACTTTCTTTGATATTAATTATTTGTACTTTTCTGATGTCGCGCATATGACAAATAAATTCTTTGCAATTTACGTCGTATGATTTTGAATGAGGTTAGCTCTATCAAAATAATTCAAACCAAAACGACCTGGTAGAACGTCATTTTCAAAAGACTTAAGCACACTTGCAGAATAGTCTGAAATTATCTGCTCATTTTCTATATTCAGTATAGTAGCTAAGATCTTATTTGAATTTCCCGTACGTAGTTTGAAGAGAAATACAACGAGAGCTTGGATCACAGATCGAGATTGACTATTTCGCATAGAAGTCATCATTTCCTTTATCTCCAGAAGATTTTCCCAAGATAAACCAGTGAGAACTTGCACTTGTTTTTCTGAAAGGCTGAATTCACTGATTGTGTCAAGCAATGTGGAATCACATTTGATGGAAAGAGTTTCCTCACTTTAGATAATTCTGACACGGTGAGCCTTGTTGTGTTGGAATGCGTTTTCAAAAGCGTCTACGGGAATTACAGTTATATTATTGGAAGAAAAACAAAAACAGCAGCATTTGTGGGTAGCAACAGACCTCTGCATCGGAATTTCTACATATTCAATCTCAGAATCCGCTTGATTTGATTTTAATTTTACTTCAAATTTTTGGTCATTAGACGTTGATTCGAAAGTAGAAAGATCTGTTTCAGTTTCAAAATCAAGGTTTTTGTCAGAATGATCTTTTCTATATACAGTGAGTCGACATTTAGAAAATAAAATGTCACCTACAACTATTACTCGTTTAAGACAGGAGGAAAAAGCTTTCGCTTCATCCGTAGTATTCACTAACTTTTTTTTACCCCTCGTTTTTCTCAAAATTACATCGCAGCCAGCACACATAAGCTTATCCAGTGATGGAGCCATAATTGAGTAATAAGATCTTTATGAGTATCAAACTAAAAAAGTTCACTTTTCAACAGATTAAGACATCACATAAACGAAAGTCAGGAACAAAACAGTGCATGAACGAAAATATCGCACAAAAACAAATGAAAATCGAGGAGTGCAATGACACAAGAATTTGAATTACGATTGAGGAAAGAATAAACAACAAAAAACGATTCTTGCGATAATAGTAAAATCACAATGTTTTGTACGATCACAGAAGTTATCTTCGCAAGTAAAATAGTGTAGTATTTAAAAGTACGGATACTAATTAGAACTACGAATACGACAAATGAATATCGCAAAGTGAAATGGCGCTAGAACGACAGTTATGTTCGGGAAACAAATGAAGATGACAAGAGATTCTTGCGATAATAATAAAATCACAATGAATTTTAAGATCATAGGTGTCTTTGCAGTAGAGTGAAACAGTGCACTAAGTAGAATCACGAAAACGAACAAATGAATATCGCAAAGTGAAATGGCGCTGGAACAACAATTATGTTCGAATTAAAATTACGAACAAATGAAGATGTCTCGCACCAAGTAAGTAAGAGGAAAGTACTATAGGGACCTAATCTACTTTTCCGATACTGCTGCCGCCACCGAAATTTGCGGCGACCCTGGCAAAAGTAAGGTGAGCAAAGCTCGAAATCCATTGGAAACAATACAAAATAAATTGATATTATAAATGCTCTCATAAGTCATGCACACTTTGAAAACATTGTATGCGATTTAGAACAAATTTATGTATGGTAAAAAATTGTTCAAAATGTGTACGACTTATGAAAGCATTTTATAATTTTACTTTACTTTGCATTGTTCCCAATGGATTTCGAGCTTTCCTCACCTCACTATTGCCACGGTCGCCGTAAGTTTTCGGTGAATCAGCGCCATCGAAAGGTAGATTAGGTCACTATTGTTCAACATATGTCTTGTCACCCTGTTGAAAAGAACATACATAGTAAAAAAATAACGTTGCTGACGAAAGACAGATGAAAAAGGGTTGTTTCTGAAAGAAATAGTCGGCCAGTACAGTATACCATAAAGGTACACAGTTACACAGTGTCCCGAGTACGATTTTTATTATTTTTCGCTATGTTGCACCACTTCAAAAAATTTGACAAAAATATATGTTGAAGAGGACATCTGAAGGAATATTCATGGAAAAAATGGTGGGTGTCACTATAAAACATTACCTCAAAAAAATTTTTGAAGAATTCAAAAAATTTTTAAGACCTGTTATTTTTATCCAAAAATTTTTTCAATTTTTTTTTAAATCGTCCCATCGACCTGCATAAAATATTTTTTCCTCATCAAAATCGGTCAAGCCGTTTACGAGAAAAACTACTTTTTTGGTTTTTCTTTCCCCCTCCATAACTACTACAAAAATACATTTTGGAGGTTGAGATTTTACATGCTTACTCGGCTAGGCCCAAGTTAGTAATTATTTCCTCATAGGATACGTATTATTTGTTTAAATCGTAAAAAATAACCATGAAAATAAACAAATTAAGTTTATGGAAAAACGACACAAAGTTCAATAAAATGTTAATGAAAGAATTTTTTTTTGCAGGACGCGCATTTTTTTCAATTATAAAAGAAAGACAATAAGAAACACATCTGTTCCAATATGAATACTTATTATGAATTGTAATAATATAAATTTATAGAAATCATACATTTTTCAGGGTAGCTTAAAATAAAAATTAGTGCAAAATAAGGAAGAAATATGAAAGTAATCATGAAAACAAAAATTTTTGCTTTATTTTGCAATATCTGAATAAGCAGCGAGGCTCGCGCACAGCGGACGATTTTCGTTAATAGTGACAGTCTATTATAAAATGATTCGTATTGATAAGAATATTCTCGGGCTTCAAATATTTAAAAATAGGTGCAAACTACTGTAAACTCACTAGCACCAAAATTAATCGGTTTAAACTCATAGTTATTTTTAATGAAAGTAAATAGGTCGCAGAAACCAAAGACGAGAGATGATTCAGATCTAGATTTTTTGGCTGGTTCTTGAAATGTTTTCGAAGACGCCTAAGGGTGTATTTTTGATGTATTGTGAGGAAATTTATTAACAATAAATAATAAGTACGGTGTGAACTCTATTTACTATATATATGCATACGCGTACAGTTATGAAGCTTCCATATATGTGCACGTGGACTCCAAGTTGAAAATCTGATCGCATCAACTGAGACGTGCAGAGTTGGGAACATCCTATCAGTGCACGTGCACAGTTGACACATTACCATATGTTCACATCTAAATTTCAGCGTGCACAGTTGAGAGTATTCCATCTGTGCATGTGGAAATTTAGACGTTCACAGATGGGTCGATGAGGACACAAAAGTGGACAATTTCTGATTTATGTGAAGCTTAAAAAAATGTATTTACAATTATAGATATATTATATTATTATATTCACCAATAGAATTGAGGATAACGGTCAAGGATAAGACCAGAGTACAGACAGTCCACATCTTTCCAATTAGTGGAACGACTGATTAATGTATAATTTAATCATTTGGTTAACAGTGTAACTGATGTACATTCTAGTACTTCATTATCATATATTCCCTCTGCTATAGTCGTTATCTTCCACATTGAAAGCGTCGAGGTTGTCCTTCAGAGATGTTTACATTTCATAAGAGTCAGTTTCAGTGGAAAAGGTTTGGTAAGATGTTTCTTTAAAACTGATGTCACCATTTACTACGCGTTCCATCCAAAAATGATGACAAACAAATTTATAGATCTTTCTAGGGTGAAAAACTTTTGTGCCTTGATATTTTTCGTAGCTTGTATCGTTTGTCCCAAAATTTAATTTTGTTATTCCTAATGTTGTTTTTTCACAATTAAAACAAAAACTTCGCGTCTTATAAGAAAGTCATTTATTAAAAATTTGTATATCTTCTGTAGGTGCACAATTTTGGTCTTTTCATCTTTTTGGACATCTTGCATAGTTTGGCCGCAAAATGAAATGTTTTAGTTTTCATTATTTTCTGTGCGATCAAAATTTGAATTTTCGATTTTTTTAGAAATTTCAGAAAGTATTATGATGATCTTCTAGGGCTTCCAAAAAGCAAAGTTTTTCTTTTCCTGACTTTATTTCATATCGTTCGTTGTTTGACTTAAATTTTTCATTTCCGTTCGCTTTTTTTTTTAATTTTGAAAATGCTATGAGTCTGATAATTTTTCTTTTATCAAACAAAGTCGTGAGGATAAATTGTTCGAATTTCGGAGTACTACGAACAGCCGTACATAGAATATTGTAATCTTTGCGAACTTGACCTTCAGTTTCCGATACTAAAAGAGGGTACCAAAGGCTAATATAATATAATAATTCCTTCAAAAATTAATCGTGCTCACAGACAGACATGCAGTTTAACGTGCGAAATAAGTTTCGCGGATTCAATCAAACTTCGACGTTGTGAGGCCCACTGAAACCGAAAAAATACTTTTTATGTCGGTGTCTGTCTGTTGTTGCCGTTGTCGTAGTCGTCTATGAACACGATACATTTCGACAGAATTATCGGAAAAAATTGCGCTTTAGTACACTTTTTAAGAACGTAAAAAGGAAGGACGAGTTCTTTAGCCAGCTATTTTGGATGAAAATAAGCATTCTCAAAATTCAAAAAAAGATAAAATGAAAATCAAAGCCCATAAACGCACGATATGAAACAATGTCAGAAGAAGAAAAACATTGCTTTTTCAAAGCCCTATAAAACTATCATAACCACTTTTATAATTTTCTTGAAAAATCGAAAGATCAAATTTTGATCGCACAAAAAATAATGAGAAATACAATTTTTCCAAAGAATCTGTATTATTATTAGAGAATAACAGAAAATATATAAAGTCTTTTCAGACTAGATTGAGCTTTGAAAGAAAAATTATTTCAAATAATTTTTTTCTGAAAAAAGATCTTCTCCTTTCGCTCGACTGAGAGTCGAACCAAGGATCTTCGGATATCCGGTCAGGTGCTGTCCTATTAAGCTAATAGAAAGGTCGAGGGAAGAAACCTTTTTCAGAAATACACACATTATTATGCTGGATGGTGAAAATAAAATTTTTCTAGTAATCTGTATCATCATTAGAGAATAACAGAAATTTTTAACGTCTTTTTCAGACTAGATTGAGCTATGATTTAAAAATTATTTTAATTAATTTTTTCTGAATTAATTCAAATAATTTTTGATAATGCGTGTATTTCTGGAAAAATTTACCTCTCTGAATCTCTCTGGTAGGTTAATGTAAAGAACCTGACCGGAAATCAGAAGTTCTGTGGTTCGACTCCAAGCGGAGCGAAAGGAGAAGGAAGATCTTTTTTCATAGAAAATTAATTAGAGTAATTTTTAATTGATAGCTTCATATAGTCTGAAGAAGAAGCTACAAATTTCTGTCATTCTCCAATGATAATATAGATTACTTGAACTCTTTTAATTTTAAAGATATATAAATAAAAATTCTTAAATTTTGTTTGTTTTAAAAATCGAGATTCATGTTTTCGATGCGGTTGTTGCATATTTTCAAATATATTTTTCTTCTGGTGAAATTAAAAGAGGAGTAAAAATTGAATATTATGATACGTCCTTGAAACGTAAAATAAACCAATTTCCCTAATTGCTCGATTGGGTCGCAATCCTTTTTTTTGACTTTTTTCATATCTTGCTTTGTTCGGCTCAAAATTGTTATTTTCCTTTAATTCATTGAATTTTGATGATGCTATAACTCTGATCATTTTTTTTATCAAAAAAAGTCGTGAAGATAAACCTTCAGTTTCTGACACTAAAAGATTGTACCGAAGGCCAACCTCATTGATTAATTTTTTCAGAAGTTATTGTG
Organism: Andricus curvator; assembly: GCA_932195095.1. NCBI lineage: Eukaryota > Metazoa > Arthropoda > Insecta > Hymenoptera > Cynipidae > Andricus > Andricus curvator. Next base: position 80,645 of record CAKNYM010051286.1, read on the forward strand.
CTCATAGACATACATGAAGACAGACAGATATACATACAGACAGACACATTCGTAAAAACCTGTTTTTCGGGTTCAGGGGGCCTCAAAACGTGGACATTGCACAAAAACTGGGGGGGGGGGGTCAAACTTTACACAAATCTAATACTCGAATAATAATCGAATCTCTCACACTATGGGTGCCACTAACTATTAAGTATTTTCTTATCTCCGAAATTATACCCTAATTTTTTAAAGCATAATTATCTTTTTGAACATTTTCTCGGAAAACGGGCTGCACCTAGAATAAAACTGTAAGCTCTGCGCGTAGCTCGAAGGTCAGCGCCGAGCAGATAGAATGGAACCTTTTCCCACGACTTTATATGTAATTGAGTAACGAATTTGTTTTCATTTTATAATTATTATGTTCTTCAGAGTTCAGTTCAAGTTGAGCCTTCGTAGTGAGAGGTTCCATTTTGTGAGTGTGAACGAGTTTCGTGTTGGATTGTGTCTGTTTACCATTGTGTGGATAGGTTGCATTTTGTGAGTGTGAACGAGTTTCGTGTTGGATTGTGTCTGTTTACCATTGTGTGGATTAAGGTGTGGCGGACTGGTTGTCATCCCAATGTTTATACATTCTCTCATGAGGTCTTTAATTTCTGACTTACTTTTGTGATCGCTATTTGATTTTCGGTTTTTTCCTCCACCTTCAGGTGGAGGTTTTTTATGCCATAGAATAAACTCTTTCCTTTGCAATTAAAATTTGTCTGTGTTTATTTGAACCCCAATACGCTCCACTAGCAATTAAGTGCCTGCTCATTGCTCAAACATTTGGTGCCCCGGGTGAGGAGTGGAGTGTGTTGGGCTTTAGTGATTAATTGGAAATTTGCGATTACTAGTTGAATAGGGAGTTATCATTATTATTATTAATAATGTATGTATATAATATTATCAATAGTTTTAGAGAAGTTGTAGGCTCGGGAAGCTACGATCACGGTTTCTTAAAGCAACTAATCCCGAAGCAACTGGAACGTGTACGTCATCCGCTTCTGCTCCTTCTGTCCTAGAAGGTAAGCAAGAGCGGGAAATTTACACGTGATAACATCGGGCAACACTGTTCCTTGAAGGCAGGTCTCTAGCTGCGGATGACCTTACGCGGCAGACGGGACAGTTGGAGATGAAGGTTTCACCTCTGGATACTTTCTTAGAGCTACCAATCTTTGTAGAATGTTAAGAGGAACAGTGTTGACGAACCAGATGGAGTGATCCCAGAAGAATAGCCTTTTGCATCCGGTTCGCGATGGAATGAGCCTGACGCTGGCAAGCCGCAATCTTGTTGAGTTGGCTAATAAATGAATCTTTCATACCTCCAAGACACCCAAATATGGGAACTACAAGATGGACTTTGAAGCCTTGGTGGAGCCTGCTCAGCTCAAAAAGAAGTGCTTGATATTTCGCCCGTTTTTCTTCCTCTGTTGCCGTGATATTACCATCAGCTGGTGCCGAGAATTCAATCACGTAAATGATCTTGTTCTTCAGATCTTGAAGGGCAATATAAGGCTTCGTAGCACTGATATGTTGAGTGGTGGAGAATGAGAAATTCCAGTGGATCTTACACTGATCATTCTCCACAACGGACTCGAGTTCCCCCTGTGCGTGTGGCAAGACGGACAATAGATCAACATCACAGAAGTATCTAAGATGGTAATATAACACTTTTAGAGCCGTATTGTGTCTCTATATGTACCCGTAGCGTGCATATTTTGAGCATTCACTGAGAACATGTCTAAGTGTTTCTGGGTCTTGCTTGCACACTCGGCAGTTGGTATCACCTACAGTTATATTCATTATGCGCTCGCGGTAAATTAAGGTGTCTATAACGCCATCTTGACAGGCAAAAAGAAATCCCTCAGTCTCCGATTTTAATCCAGCAGACATGAGAAACATGTTGGACAGACCCAACGAGAGCTCTTCTCTACGTATAATGCCATCGAATTTACCATGAAGGGGCTTGTCCGCATGTTCTCTTAGTAGAAGCGTATGTACTGCTTCCTGTACACGACTTTTGAGCACCAAAGCTATTAGTGATGCTAGGCCATGTGTAGTGTACCTGTGGCCAAAGCTATTTGCAGGAAACCCCCGAAACTGGACTGGAACTTATTTAATTATTAAATTATTTTGCGCTTGAACACATTCCTGCGCATTGAATCCAAAAGATAATAAAAGTCGGCAAGTTGTTCACCAAATGATGGACGAAAAAAAAAGAATGAACATTTGTTTATTATTTGCATTGATGTAAAATTTTGAACAATAACAATTCAAAAATCGCTTCCACATATCAGTTGTAAATTCAATAAAAAAATTTATTGTTTAAAACAGAATTCAAAATCAATTAAGAATTGCGTCCCACAAGTTATGGTTAACTATGTTATTTGATTTCGCCCCACTCTGTCTGTCGTTGCGCTTGGATAATGAGGCTACGCGACTGCACTAAAAAATTAATATCCCCATAAGTTATACGCTGTAGCTAAACAAATAATGAAAATACTTTTAGCAGTTAGGGCAGCATGGTGTTTTCAGAAAACTCGCGTCTGAAAACTCAAACTCGTGTCACTCTCGGAATTTTGAATATGCGAAAAAAAAACAATTTGAATGACCTTGTGAGGATCAGAAAAAGATAAAAGAAAAGAAGCCTTGATGACCATAATACATTCGCATTCAAATATTTTTATTTAACTTTGATCCGACTGCGGATTACAAAGAACATTATATTTTAGTTTATCTTTTTTCTATTGAATTAATGATATACATATTGTAGAGTATCTTCATTGGAGGGAACTTCTTTAAACCAATGGGGAAAGATTGGACGACTTTTGCCTACGGGACATTCCCCCATTTCAATTACGGTCATATTGTCAATTGCACCGCTTACCATGTTCATTTTCACTCTCGAACTATATTCATCTGCTTTGTATATTCCAAGAAGAATCCCAGTATACTCCAGTATTGCCAAAACTTCACCATTGGATGTTGATAAAATAATATATTCTCGGGTTGGTACGGGCACATATCTATTTTGTTCTGTTCGCAATTTAATTGGTAAACCAGAAGGAATGACATATCTTCGAAATTCGAATTGCCGGTTCGGATTTTTCTGGGGAATAAGCCGAATATATCCAAGTTTTGCAAGTGTATATCCAAGTACTTCATGAGAAGGTGGCCTGCCTGGAGAAGACCTGGAACCAGGATTATGTTCGTCATTAGGACTCCTGGTATCAGAAAACCTGGGCCTGCAACGAAAAGGAATTTTCTCTGGAGAAATCCAGTCAGGTAAATGTAGTTGTCGAGCAGCAGAAGGAGAAGAAGGACCAGGAATACGTTCGATATTGGGATTTCGTTCGAACTGTAGTGAATCGTAATTTGCAGAAGCTTTAATAAAACTGCCTGAAAATATTGCTTGACTTTTGCCTACTGGACAATCCCTTTTTTCCTCTGGAGTCAAATTATCAATTGCGCCGCTTATCATATTTATTTTTATTCGCGGATGATTTCTAGCTGTCCTATAAATTCCCCGAAGAATCCCACTATTATCCAATATTGCAAAAATATCAGCACTGGATGTTGATAAGACAATATATTCTTGGGGTGGCACAGGAGCATATCTGCTTTGTGCTACTAGAAATGTAAATGGCATACCGGCAGGAATAACATATCTTCGAAATTCAAATTGACGGTTCCGATTTTTCTGGGGAATAAGCCGAAAATATCCAAGTTGTTCTATTGTACATCCAAGTAGTTGATCTGAGGGAAGCCTGCTGAGAGGAGAAATGGATCTGGCACGAAGTGGAGGCTTCAGAGTAGATGTCCTGTCAGGTGAATGTTGTCTGGCAGAAGAAGAACCAGGATTGTGTTCGTTATTAGGACTCCTGCTAGCAGGAAACCTGGATCTGCCACGAAAAGGAGCCTCCTCTGGAGAAATCCGGTCAGGAAAATTTTGTTGTCGAGCAGAAGAAGAAGAAGAAGGGCCAGGATTACGTTCGCTATTAGGTTTCTCATCGGGCTGGGAACTGCATTCTGCAAGAAGAAATAGAAGATTTTTTTTTGTTCAGCACATTTATGTCTAATATATTTTGCTGAATTCAACGTTTCTTTACAGAAACCACCTTTCTGATGATTCAATAAAAATTATAAGGAATAATTTTTAATCATAAGAGCTCTCCACCGTACATTTCTCTCGTTAAATGAACATATATTTTTTGTAGATGTCGAGTGCATAAACGCTTTAATAACCATAATGGCAATAAACGATTTTCTGCTATGAAAAAACCTACACAAAATGAACGGCTTTTAATATATCCAATTCTTTGGCAAATATGTTATAAATAGTTCATACCTTCTCATTAGGATGATAATCTAAAAATCTTACCACTAAAGGTGCAATAAGGTTTTTCTTAGTCTCCACAATTTAAATTAGAAGCCTAAAAAATTGAACTATTTCAAATTTTGCATATTAAACTGTCATTTTGCATGGCGATTTTTGAAATGCAGTCCTTTTATTGAAACCTGTAAAATTATTATCTTGGAAATCAATGATAAAATATTTCCATGCAAGGAAACGACGTTATGTTGAAGAGAATTTTATGAGATTTTAACATAACATATACTATTAGTGTCACATTGAAATGATAGAAATTACTGCAAGATTATTATAGTTACGAGTCAAAGATCTAAAGTGGAGACAATTGTAAGCCTTTTGTGTTAATTATATTCAAACGTCTTCTTCACATCTAAAAATATAGCGTATTTTTTTGTAAATTTCCGAAATGAAGTGATTGGGTAGCAAAATTTATATTAAATTTTAGACAAATTAAAGTTAATTATTTAGGTAAAGTAACTGCAACAAGTTCATATTGTTGCTGTAAGACATATCTGTAACGAGTTACTTGGAAAACAAAGTTACTTACCCCACACAACTTTTTGGTTTTGGTGTCTCGAAGAAGATCGGCCTGGAGAAGATTGCCACCGCTTCTTAGGAGGAAGAACAAGATGTGAGTCGCCCTGCGAACCTAATTCTGTAAGAACAAAGAGAAATGGATAAGTTTTTAATTTTAAATACTAAAACTGGGAACCACTTGATACAGAATTTGCAGTTTTATTCATTCAAGCCTACATATGTATTGTGACGGTGTTGATTTTCCATTGAACAAAAGTCAATCGTGAGCAAAAAATAAATGGATCTCTGGCATTTCAAGGATCGCACGATGCTCCCCGGTTCTATTCGTCAATACATTTTTAACTTAATTGAGGCTGATTTGTTTTGATGTTTATTTCCATTATATATACCGCCCCCTCGGAATCAACATCATTGATGGACAACAAGGGACATCAAGAACTGAAGAACTTTAGGAGATTTAACTTTGCCCATTACTTCAAGATGAGTGAAGGTAGGATTCAAATCGTCGTGCCATCTCCCGCTATCTTCCACTGCCGCCAACCTAACATCTACAACCTCTTTATATCAGTCATTGCTTGAACTGTTAAAGGCGAGCATTAAAACATTGTATTTAAATATAAATCCTACAGCGATAGTAGCGTTTACAAAATATATCCTCCCATCATATTTGAACCTCCCTCACGTGTCCCACTGGAAGTAACTAGGACCACGACCAAACCGAACCAAGCGTTAGGCTTAAAGAGAAAACCACGAGTGGATGCAGAGCTGATGGCTCCCGAGAATTAACCCCCGCCCACCTCCTCACCCAAAAAACAGTTCCATGATTTTGTTCAATCGTTCAAATTCTAAGGCACCAATGGCATGCTATACGAGAGACTGTAAATAACAGCTCAATCCAGTTTACAATTTCAAAATAAATAGGTTGAAACTAAAAATTGGGAAATTAATTTTTATTTTTATCAAATCAAGAAACATTTATGTTATTCTCCATGTTAATAGTATCATATTCATAATATTTCTACTAGAAAATTTCTAATTTTCTACACCTATACATTACTTATCATTTTTAAAATAGTTTTCATTAGTTCAAAATAAAAAATGTCAATATTTGAAGTTTTTGGAGAAACATATATTTTTACATAATTAAAATAAATGAACATATTATAAAAGCACTTCAACATTCTGTGTGTGAAATAAAACGATATTTACCATTGTAATTTCAAATTTTTTTTTTCGGGTTTGGTTTAGCAGCTTTTAAACTGCTTAAGAAAGAAAATATTTTTTCAAGTTTGAGTAATGAATTAGAAAATAAATAATTAATTTTTTGGTAAAAACTTGAAAGATTCCAAATAGTAATTATTGAATAATAAAAGGCATGAAGATTATATATTCTAACATTTTTTGCTGATAGAAAATCGATACACTAGAGGCGTTCACTCATTTGTTCTAGAAAAATGTTCATAATTCTAGAATTGTCGAATGTCTGCGAGACTTATAGCTTAACGAAAATATGTAGCAGTGCAATTTTCCGTAGTAACGTCGAGAACTTACGAGTAAGTAACCAGTAGGTTCTCGATTGATTTCTGGAAACTCACCGGCTCAATTTCCTTAGACTTTTTCTTTCGTTAATTCCTAGAATTCAGGTATGGTTTTACCTGGGAATATATACAAATATTCCAGGAACTTCTTATATTTAAGGCACTAATAGAAAAATACTTCACCGTAGTTATTTTGGTAGAGACTGCATTATTAGTTTTGATTTTGTACCCTGTTATGTACTCTTCTTATAAAATATATAATAATACTTTCTATATAATAATTGTAATCAACGAAAAAAATAATCAATACAATATAACAGGCACGGCAGATAATATGGGTATAGTGGGTAGTAATACCCACTCAGAATTTTACGGCATTTTTGGGAAAATGAATCACCACGAAGTTTTATAAATAGTCACAAAAATAAATATTATCAATTTGTATTTTTGAATTTACCGCGATTAAAACGAGCGCTTTGTAGGTATGTCAGCGCTTCGCATGAATGCAGCGAACATTACTTTTCGTCTGCTATCGTTATGACAGCACAGCTATGTGTTTGTAATTGCTGTCTGCTATAGATGCTAACATGGACCGTGAAAAAACACAACGAAAAATCTCGAAACGCCTTGATCCACGTTCAGTTACAAGCGCTCAATCCAGAACACCCGAAGATTTTTTCAGAAAATCATATTTCGAAGTTTTCGACCAGTTAATAACATCATTGAGAAGTCGATTCGACAATGATTCTGCGCGATTTTTTAAATTGTTTGAGCGGTTCGCGATTGGTCAGCCCACGGATGTCGATGATATTGTGCAATTTTATGAACAGGATTTCTATAAAGATCGATTGTTTAGCGATAGAGACATGTTTTTGCAACTATTAAAAAGGCAAAAGGATGAAGCAAATGATTTGAGTGAAGTTGCAGATTTTTTGCAAAAACATGAATGGGTAAGAGGGCTTATTCCAGAGTTCGTGCGCTTTGTTTGTTTGTTCATCACGATTCCAGGGTCATCCTGTTCAAATGAAAGAAGCTTTTCTGTTCTTCGTCGACTCAATACTTACTTACGACTAACAATGTTGCAGGATAGGCTAAACAGAATTGCTCTTTTACATTTCTACCGTGAAGTTACCGGCAAAGTTGATTTAGAAACATTGTTGAATACGTTCATTTCTCAGAATACAAAGCGTAGCGCAATTTTTGCATCGCGCAATTAAGTGTTCATATTTTATTTTAAATAAATAAGTAAAAAAAAATAGCAACGATAATTTTTATATAAATTATGATGATTTTTATATAAATATATTACATGAATTCCCTTCTCTACAAGTGTTTTATTCAATTCACATCATTTACCCCCACCCCATCCCACTACTCCCTACCATAATACTACCTACTTGGGCCGAACGTGATCTGCCGGGCCTGCAATATAAAACCCGCATTCATTACGCATTTGCTCTTGTACTTCTTGACAAGCCACGTAGTATGTATGACTAGTAGAAAGTTTTAGAAGCGCTGATCGATACTTTACTTTGTAACTCGCCTGTTTGGGTCGCTTCTCCAGTCTCGTCAGGACGTCAGTCACGTAACGTCGTCAGTTCTCGTCACCCGCTCGTCCCAGACTCATCGTAGTTTGCTCGAAAACAGAATATAACTATATGAAGTATTTAGTTCATCTGGCGCTCCAGACGTTGCACGCGTAATTAACATTTTAGCGATCCTCCTAGATTGGACTCAAACGACCCGAATTCTACGGAATCTACATGAAACTGAGCTATCTTTAAAATGAACTTGGAGGAAGGAAATTAAGAATCCATGGAATTCACATTGACAAGAAGATACATTAATTGTACGGAATCGCGCCAGGAAAGTTTCCTTGAACTCAGGACGAACTCCGGATCTTATCCACAGAAAGACCCATTAAAAACCATCAAGTAAGAAAAATAATCTGTTGCGGTGGATATATCAGCCCTTCACTAGAAAAGATATTTTTTTCTAAAAAACTCAAGGGAATAAACACATATTGGGAACGTCATAGAGACGGTAATGTCCTAGAGAATGCAAGAAACCGCGATAAGTCTCAAAAACATACGAGAAGGCAGTTATCAACTCAGTAGCGCAAAGCAGCAACCAAGCAGAAAACTCAACGTCAAGGCGTACTCATCCACGCACAAAGGAGTTAACTTTCTCTCTTGTAAAGGAAGTGCCATCTTCCAGAAAGTATTCATCCACACCCCAGTAGCGAGTCTACGGTTGGACAAAGAAGTTTTGCGTAAAGGAGAGTAGATTATAAAAAGTGGGAGAAACTTGTACGAAATATAATCTACGATAAGCGGTAAACTGAATTTTAACAAAAATTGTTATTAAAGTAAAACTTCTTTTGGGACGGAAGTGAATTGAAAAAAAATGACCGATCGACCGACTGTACGCCTAGTGGGCGCAAACGTTGAATAACGTTATTAAAGCGGCTCAAATACGTCCTATGTCAGACCAAATAACGTACCTAAAACATACAATATTCCAGAGACGTTTTAAGGACGTATTTGGAACATAAAACGTTTTCAGAACCTTCAAATAACGTATTTTCATTTGTACGTCCAGGAAACGTTTTCGGGACGTTCGCAATTGTTCTCAAGACTCCTCTTAGATATCCCCAATACTGACAGGCTTAGCAAAGCATGTATATACCTCTCTCTTCTCTCTCTGCCTTTCTGCACTCTCTTACCATGCGACCTTTTCAAAACTCATAATGATTCCAGGGGCTACTCACAACGAAACCTAAAAATCTAAAAACTATAAATGCGGCAATCTGTATTGAATGATTATCGAGACTTCCAAGATTTCGTTGAGATTGCCAGGAGTTCCGAGATTTGTGACACTGCTCGCGATCAGAACTCACGTGGGATTCTACAGACTCTGCTAAGCTCAGCGAATTTCAGCCAAAGATTTCCAAGATTTCTTACGAATGCTCGATTGCTGAGATATTTCCAAGAGTTTCTCCAAGAATTCTCTTAAAATTTCCAGCACAGCAATCTGACATTTCTTAGTGATTAACCCCTTGTGATTGAATAGAAGCGGCGATTAGGTAGAACAAAATAAGAAAATGGGCGAAAAGGATTTGAAAATGCATAAATTTACAGTCGAGGCTTTAGGAAAGTTTACAATGAACGAACTTATTCATAACAATCTGAACATAATTTAGGAAGAGAAAGAAAAATTGCATTGAAAATGGGAAAAAAGCTGAAGTTAAAAAGTATATTACGAAATAACGCGACGAAACTTCAGGGCAAGTTAAGCCCACGAAATCAACAAATCTAAATGAAGCTTTGCAAAGAGCACTCGAGGCTGAACCACGGATTAAAGAGAAAAACAGAAATAAAATAATAAAACCTATTATGAATAAACCTATATTCCAGTTTTTACGAACACAAATGTTAACATCTATACCCAGGCCTAAGGCGAATACAACTCCGTTATCATTTAAAACACCGATTCAAAATATTACACTAGCTGATCGATCACAAATGAAGTGCAATAAATGCGGAAAAATGGGACTCTTCGCAGCCCAATGCTACGTTGAGCCCCAAAATTTTCAGATAACCCGAAACCACAAACGACCACCTCAAACTCAAATCCGGAAAAGGAGGGAACAAGAAGAACAGGAAAATTACTTAGAGAATAAGGAAATGACACAAGAGGAGATTCAAGAACAGATAGGCTACGAAGAAATTGCCGAATATCAGCAATATACGGACAACTGTAATCCATACAAGGAAGAAGAGCACGAAGACAAAATACAGATTACTCGTAGATTCTGGATCTTCACTGAATCTGATAAAAGAATCAGCTCTACCATTAAATCAACCGACTCATCGATTTATAAGAAACTTTGTGATAGGCATTGACTAACATAAATCGAACAGTGCAACATATCTGAATTATCTCGGAAGGAAACACCTTTCATATATTATTGATGGAGACTTTCCGCTACCCAAAGAAGTTAGTTATTCTTCAATTAAAAAAGTTATTCTTCAAATAACTTTCTTGTAAATTCTCGTATATTTGGTAACTTACCAGTAAGTTTCTTTGTTACCTTCTCCAATTTCATGTTACCGAGAATTTTTGAAGTCTAGTCGAAACTCGCTCTCTTTTTGTAGCGGCCGCTGAGATACTAAGTCGGTTCTATTGTCGCGAATTGTGAACTTTGAAACGTGGTTGCTACTTCGCTCTGTCGCCGAGGAACTAACATCGTGCCGAACTGAGGATGATTGCGAGGAGGACGAATCCAATTTGATTATTATTTTCTCAATTAATTCGTGTGAAACTTCAGGCATTTTATTAACCTGATCCTCGAAAGTGCAAACCCAATTTTAGTTGGCTCTGAAAGTGAAATTTATTGACTATACACTATAACAAATTGTTATCAGAGCAAAAATCTTGTCAATATTTACCGATAAGCTTACTGATCGATGTTGCTTGTGCATCTACTCACATTTTGTGAAACTTTAGTTGTCCCGGACAATCAAACTTATTCATTCATATTGTCAGTAGCGCAAGATTCTTGTCATTATCGCCCTTTTTGTTGTTGCAGTTCAAAAGTGAATCACGAATATCTTAGTTACCTTCTAAAATTGTCGCAACCCCAGATAGTTGATTCACAAATTATTTCCCGAATATCATCAATTCAGAAAATTATTCTTTCCCCTACTGCGTGAACCCCTGAATAGAAACTTTCATGACCGCCTTAGTAAATAATGTACTTTTTACATCAAATGCAAAATCTTTATTCTTGAAACAACTAGATATGAAATTTTAACAAAAATTTTTAATCACCAACCGCAATAATGTATCCTCAACATTCAATTTTGCAATTTTGAATTCAGATTCATAATCAGAAACCGGATCAGAGATATCGGATTTCATAACCGTGACACCTCCATTATAATCAGAATTCTTGAAAACCCGTCAGTACAAAGTTTCGATAAATTTCAAAAAAAAAATGTCTAATTGTCAAGCGCCATATGGGATTTTGTCATTTTTACTTTAGATGTATAATCAGAAACTTATGAAGCCCTAAATATGGAGTTTCATGGAACAAGAATGTCGGTTTGAACTGGTCGATGATCCTTTTTTGTTTACCCACGGTGTGCCTGAACCAACTTTAAATGCAAGGTCATAGCACATCTAATTTTTTTTTGGATTCGATTTAGGGGCTTAAAGATAGTGTGGAAAAAAATTTTGAGCCAAATCCCCCGAGCCGTTTTTTAGAAAAATGTTTTTTAAGAGTGAAAAATAGAATTTTTCAACAAATTTAATAAATTGATTTTTTTCTGCATTTTATTGATGAAAAACATGATAAAATTAAAAAAAGAATCTTAAGACATCAAAATTTCAACTTTTCAAAATAAAACTTTATAAAAAATATAATAAATTCCTAAAATATAATAAAGTCTTTGAAGTACGTCTTGAAATATACCTATCATCATACATGCCTGTGTAAACACGACAACAAAACACCAAAACTCGTGAATGTAAACATTGATGGATTCTCTTACCTAATGTAAACATATCTAGAACAAGTTCCGTGAAAATAATTTTTGCAACCCATTAGTAGGCAAGATATCTTTGCCAATAGTACATCGCGCAGTCTGCAGTTGTTTAGTGTTTTTTAATATTTTGACCAAGTGCGTTGTTTGAAAAAATCGTAAAATATGTCTGCAAAATCTAAAGACCATGCTGGAACTCATGATGGAAACCGTGCGAAAATTTGCCTTCTTTGTCTTAAAAAAAAGAAACAATTGTTCAAGATTAGTAATCATTTGAAAAATCTTATTCAAAAGATTGTGAGCTATGATGCTGAAGATAATCGCCTTCCTGTAGTTGTTTGTAATGCCTGAAGAATCCTTATTTATCGTTCGGTCAAAAGTGATGAAACTAAAGTGAGTATAAAATTATCAGATTATTCTACATTCAAATTAATAAATAAAAAAACCAGATCGAAAGAAGGTACATTATGCGAATGCGACTTATGTAACCTAAAGAGAACACCAGGACACAGCAATTTCGTTAAAAAACACATCAGATGCGAAAGAAAGAAATAAAACAAGATACTGCAAAAAGTGCCATTCAGAATTAGTAGTAGGAAAATCACATTTTTCTTGTACACCGAAGCATTACGAACATTTAAAAGATCATATTATAAACGATATACCCCTAAAAGAAAAAGAACACTTGGTGTGTCATTTGATTAAATTAATTTCAAATGAAAAAGCGACAAACGTTGAGGAAAATAAATCAGATAGAAATACTGTAATCGCTTTATCTCAGAAACATGGAAAGCCTTTGAAAATTTCTTTGACTGAACAGCAATCAGAAAGCAAAAAACGGAAGCGTGTTTCTGCTGAAGATGTCTTAAAAATTGGAACAAGGCTTTTAACGAATCAAGTACATGGTATTACAGCAGCTCTTCCCATCGCTCCGAATGACAGAAAATTATTTCAACCAGATTTAAAACAAAAATTAAAAACTTTGTACCATTCTCTTGATTTGTATTTCAGTATGAAAGAGTGTAATGTGGTTAACACTAAAAATAATGATACTGCAACTACTGCAGAAACTTTAGTGTTTTGCAATGAAGTAAGAGGATTATTTCAGTTTGTTAAAGGAAAAAGGGAAGTTGATGAAATGCATTTGAAATTCGGAATAGATAGTGGCGGAGGTTTTTTGAAAGTTTGCCTTTCGATGCAATCTTTGGATGAATCAGAAGTTGCAAATGTAGAAGGTGGACAGAAGTATACCGAAGACGTTGTCGCAAGAAAGTTTAAGGATTCTGGCGTCACTCTTAAAATTGAAGGATTTAAAAGGTCACATGCAAGCAGTTTTCCTTGCACATGGGGTACTGCATCAAAGGATGATTTAAACACGTGTGGGGAATACAGAACTGTTGGAAATTGTAAGAAAAATTTTTTTGCGTGGCAAGACAGTGGAAGTAAAACATCATCTGCGAAGAACTATAAAAATTGTACAAATACTCCTATGATTTTCTCAGAAAACGCTAGAACAGAAATATTAGAAATAATTTGAAATTTTGAAAATGAAAGTCTCCAATGGGCTAGGATGTGTAATGTTACTCGCGAGTTTGTACATGGGAGTCCAGCGTTCGCGGGTAATTCTTCCAAAATGCTGTTAGAAAAAATCGACTTATTACGTGGAATATGTAGCATTGGTTGTAAAAACAACTGGAAAAAATAAGATTGAAGGCAAATTTTCTGAAGAAAATTAACCTTGGTCGTACTATAAATATTCATTTTGTTCTCGAAAGATTCAAAAAACTTTTCGAAACGCCTTTGGTAAATCAATTTCATTCAAGAAAAATGTTGTTTGCAAAAATAAAAATAGTATACTTTTTACATACATTTCTTAAAATAAGAATTAAGAACGAGAATTGTAGAAAATCTGTCAAGGAATAAAAGAATTGTGCCGGAAGTTAGAACCGAAAAATTAATTTTTGAAAAACATGAAAGTTGTTCTAAATTGAGCTAGACTAGCGACCAGGAAAAATCGTAAAATGAAAGTGAATCTATTTTTTGACCGGAAAATAAAAAAACTTTTTAAATTGATCCGCTGTAAATATAAATTGACGAATTTGTTCAAAATTATATAATTTACACATTTCAACGTTAAAATTTGAACTAATTTAATTCGAAAGCCTTAGTAGTTACGCAAATGTAAACAGCCGATTGAGTCTTCCTAAACAATATTCAATTTAAAAATCACTTCAAATTAATAGATTTATAAATAAACGCCTTTATTCAATTTCAAAATCTTATTCAAGTATTGTTTCAGTATAAAATATTCCACTTTTAACCTATTCAATTTGGAATTTAAAAATTAAAAAAAAAACAGTTTTCAATATTAAATAATTCGAAACTGAATTGTCACAATTTCACAGTTGTAAATTTAAACTTTGACTGTTACAATTATAATTTTTCTGTTTTTCAAATTTGTGATTTGAAAGTAAAAGTGTTGAATCTTGGTTTGCAAATAAAAGTTGAACAACGATTAATTTAGGAAAAATTCGAATAAGTTGGAGGTTTTTGAATATTTCAAACAAAAAAAATGGAGCTTCTCAAAAATTTTGAAAGATTCAACAAAAATTTTTGTTATAGACTTCTGGGATATTTAAAAAGATTTTTTCTGTCGAAAAAGTACGTAACTTTAAGAGAATTTTCAAAAATATTTGCAAATATTTCAAAAGATCTACAAAATTGGAAAAAACTATGAAAGTTTTTGAGGCTATGTTTTTTCGCAGGATTTTACTAAAATTTGAGGAAAAATGGGAATCATTTTAAAAGATACTTAAAAGTTCCGAGAAAATTTCAAATATAATTTGAGAAGGTATAAATAATTTAAAAGAAAATAAATAGTTTTGATGATTTCGAAATTTAATTTTATCTTTTTCTTTTTAAAAATTACGTAATTTCAAAAGAAGGTGTAAGAATATGGGACGATCGAAAAAATTCCGAAAGGGATGACCGAAAAAAACCGAAAAATGAAATCTCCGACACTATTAAATTGCCGAATTGGAAAATTCCCGACGAAAAATATCCAAAGCAAAAAATTCCCGAATTATGGTATTCACGAATTTAAACATGAAAAAAATTGTGGATATAAGTATACAAATTATTAGTATGCTCAGTTTAATTAAACTTACCAACAAAGCGCAGATAAACCGAAAATCTAAGAATTAGAATGTAGCTGGCGATCTTCATTTTTCCTCTTGGTATTGAATAGATTTCCTGAATTTCGACTCAGAATTTTGGAATATTTGTACTGCTATGTATATTAACCTTCATCAAATTACTATGAGTCAATTCGCATCGTGGAAATTTTTGCCATGGAACTGCCACGTTTTGTAAATAGGCTTTATGTGCGCATGAGTGATAGAGGCATTCAAGTCCATAGTGACTCACTTGTAGACATTTCTGCTTTTAATATGTAAACATCTAGACATGGAAGAATCAAGTAATAGTCAAGAACGAAAGCTAAGAAATTCAAACAACACCTCCAGACCAATATTATTTAATAAAGTTTGACGTTTCGTCACCAGTCATGGCGACCTCATCAGAAATCCTTGGTTAAATCTATCAAGAGAATTACAAAGGAAATTACATAAAATAAAAGTATATCAAACATATAATTAAAAAAAAGCAATATTCAAAATACGGAGGCTTACCATTAAGTAGAGCGGCAGATTTAGTTATATATTTAATATCCATTTTCAAAGAAAGAAAGAAAGGGAGAATTTACTCCAAAAACAGAACAACTTCGGTTAGACATCGTTGTTTTATACAAATAGTTTGAAAAGTGACAAGAAAGGAGGTTAGGAAACTACAAAAAGTTCATAAGGATAAATTAGAAATTTCATTACCTGATTGAATAGTAGCAAACTGTTTGAAATTTATTTTGTTGTTATTAATAAAAATTTTTAAATTAAGTTTAAACTCCATGTTTAAAAAATAAAATTAAAGAAAGGAGCATGGTACAGAGTCGTACAGGTCGCCATGACTGATGACGAAACGTCAAACTTTATTAAATTATATTCCGTCCTCGCTCGAATATATTACTCTGTAGTAGTAGCCCTTCTGCCCGCTAGGTAGCACACGTATTTAGAGTTCAAAAAAGGCGCACAAGTTCACTCCCCACCCGCCATTTTACAAATGAGTTTGGTGCATACCGGCATGGTATGAAGCATTCATTCCTGCATGTATTTGCCTGCTCGTGAGGCAGGACAAAGACAAGCTCTCACATTCGTGCTCGCTATATGACGAGACAAGGATAGAGAAATTCGAGTTTGCTTGTGTGGCAGAACATGAACAAAGAACAGAGTTTGCTTCTGTGGCAAATCCTTGAAAGATTTACTAGGCCAGACTGACTCTTAGATTTTTTCTCTCTTGTGTCTAGTTGGGCGAGGATCCTAACGAATGTCAGGCGCTTAAGATGTCCGTGAGACCAGAGCTTCTAAAGAGATGGCAGTTCTATTGCAAGGAAGGTATTAAAAAGGAAGAGTTTGATTCTCTAATAAATAAATATGCGTGCCTAAAAGAATTTGAAGTCCCTAAGCTAAACTCTCAGATTTCTGTTACTATGAAAGAGAATGCAGTAGCAAGAGATTCACACATGTTCGAGGTTCAGAAACTGGCGGGCTCAGCATTATCACTTGTTGGCTCAATTATCACTTCAATTTATGATAACAAAGAGGAAGGCTTGGATTTGAAAAGCCTCCTTACTCACCTATGCGGTACCGCAAAATTTTTGACGGACATTGTTCACAAGCAATCTAATTCCAGAAAGGCTTTTATTGAGCCTGGATTAACTAGGGAAACTAAGGCAATACTCAAAGATACTAAAATTGATGAATTTCTTTATGGTCAAGATTTGACAGAAAATATTAAAGAAGCAAAGGCGATAAATAAACTAGTAGAAAATCTAAGGGTTCAAAAAACTAGTAAGAACAATCCTCAGGCTTCAGGGAAGCCTAATTTAAACTCCAGGACCCCATTCACGAGACGTCCACAGGCCGGTCAGATAGGGTGTACACCTTTCGGATGACGTCAGAAACAACGGGTATTTTTTAAAAACAAACAACAGTTTGTAAATCCCAGAACACAAGTGGCTTATCGTCAGAGGCCCACGCAGCTGCAGGAGAAGAGAACCTAATTAATGTAAGTTTTATAGGGGGAAGAGTGAAATATTTTTATGAAAAATGGTCTAAGATCACTGATGACAAATTTGTTCTTAGTTCTATATCAGGTTATAAGATTCCAGTTAGAAAAGATATTCATAGTTTGAATAATACTAAATTTTACCATAACACCATGGATAAAAAAGAGTTTCTGTACCTTCAGTTAGCCATTGATAAACTTTTAGAAAAGAGCGTTATAGTTCCCTGCGAAGACTCTGAGGGTCAGTTTTTGTCTCCATATTTTTTGGTTAAAAACCCTAATGGATCTCATAGATTGATTTTAAATTTAAAGCGGTTTAATGACCTTGTTGTCAAGCAACACTTTAAACTTGAAGATCTAAGAACTATGCTCAATAGATTTGGAAGATGCCTATCTTACTATTCCAGTTCATGAAGAAAGCAGAAAGTATCTGAGATTCAGGTTTAATAATATCTTGTATGAATTTGTTTGCCTGCCATTCGGCTTATGTACTGCACCCTTTGTTTTCACAAAAATAATGAAGGTGGTTATTAGATCTTTAAGAGCCTCAGGTTTTTCATCAGTGATATATCTGGATGATATTTTATGTATTGAAGAAAATCTGGAAAAATGTAAAAGAAATGTTAATGAGAGCATCAAACTGCTAAAGGAACTAGGTTTTTTGATAAACTACAAAAAATGAAATCTAATGCCATCCAAAAGAGGTAGATTCTTAGGTTTTATTATTGATACCCACAAATATGTTATTGAGCTTCCTCAGGAAAAACGGGTTTACACCTTTAATTTGATAGAAAAATTTTTAGAAATGAAAATTTGTACAATCAGAGAGTTCGCACAGCTGATTGGGAAGCTAGTTTCTTGTTTTACAGCAGTTCAGTATGGTTGGCTGTATACTAAGTTGTTAGAAAAAGAAAAGATTTTTCAACTAATTTTCAAAAATGATAACTTCAATAAGATTATGGAGATACCTGACTCTATTAAACAGGAATTATTATGGTGGAAAAAGAATGTCCAAGATAGTATTCATTTCATTAAAGATGGATCCTTCGCTCTAACTATTTATACCGATGCTTCAACTACTGGTTGGGGGGCTACAGATGGTAGGAAGAGGATTTTCGGTTTTTGGTCGCCAGTTGAACAAAAATTTCATATAAATTTTTTAGAACTTTTAACCGTCAAATTAGCTGTAGAAGCTTTAGCTGAAGATGTAACAGATTCTCAGATCTTAATCCGTATCGATAATACCACGGCTCTGTCGTATATTAATAAAATGGGTGGCATTAGGGTTGATAGATTTAGCAAATTAGCTAGAAAAATTTGTCAATGGGCTGAATCTAGGAAGATTATTCTATTAGCTTCTTATATTCCGTCAAAGGAAAATGTGGTGGCAGATAAATTATCTAGGATTCAGAATAAAGATACTGAGTGGGAGTTGAATGATCAGTATTTTCAGAAAATCATTAGAAAATTCGGTCAACCTGATATTGATCTTTTTGCGTCTCAAATCAATGCTAAATGCAAAAAATTTATTTCATGGAAACCGGATAACAGAGCTCTTTATATTGACGCGTTCACAATCTCGTGGGCAAATTGCTACTTTTACGCGTTCCCTCCTTTTGCCTTAATTCTCAGGACTTTTGCAAAAATAAAACGCGAAAAGGCACATGGTATCTTAGTAGTTTCTTTCTGGAGAAATCAACCATGGTTCCCTCTTTTTGAGAGTTTAATTGTAGGTAAACCTTTATTTCTAAAGGCTAATCCAGATTTACTTTTATCTCCATGTGGGTCGTTTCTCCACCCAAGACCGGATCACTTAAGTTTGATTGCGTGCAGAGTATCCGGAGTTCCTTCCAGATGAAGAACATTCCCACTGAGGCGTTAGATATAGTCTTAGCTTCTCTAAGCAAATCGACAATAAAGCTATACGCAAGCACTTTAAGACTTTGGAGTGTTTTTGCCCAGAATAAGGGAATAGATTTTCTAGATACTCAGACAGTTTTCGTTTTAAGTTTTTTAACAGATCGTTTTAATGCAGGGGGCTCTTACGGTACTTTAAACTCTTACAGAAGTGGAATCTCCTTAATTTCGGAGAACAAGGTTGGTGAGCACACAAGTATTATTAGATTTATGAGAAGAGTTTATAAATGAAGGCCTTCCAGGCCTAAATATTCGTCAACTTGGGATGCTTCTGTTGTTTTGGAATATTTAGAGAAGTTAGATACTTCATCTCTCAGAGATTTAACCTGTAAGACAGTGATCCTTTTAGCCTTAAGTACTGCTCAGAGAGCTCAGACTTTGACTGATATTAGGTTAACTAATGTTCAAAGAGTCGAAAATGGTTTAGAGATTAGAGTACCAGACATTTTAAAGACGTCTGACCCGGGTAGATATCAGCCAAGCTTACAATTGCAAATTTTCAAGGATAGGCCTAAACTATGCGTGGTATCTGCGATACTATCCTATATAGATAGAACTAAATTGTCAAGAAAGGACTGTGATCAATTGTTTGTTACTTTTAAGAAACCAATTCATGCAGCCAGTACACAAACCCTTAGTAGATGGGTGAAAGATTGTTTAAAAAAGAGTGGAGTTGATGTGACAATTTTTTCTGCACATTCAACACGTCATGCTTCGACATCAGCAGCCTTTGACAAAGGCGTGGATTTTGATACAATAAGACGTACTGCAGGTTGGTCGGAACGATCACAGGTCTCTGCTAGGTTCTATAACCGACCTATCACTTCAGAGTGCCGTGATTTTGTAAGAGTTGTTCTCAATGGAGTTGATAAATAAAAAATAAAATAAAGAAGGTAGATCTTAATCAATTTTTATTGTATTATAGCTTCATTTTTTAGGTTACCATATAAAAAACAAGAAACAAAGCAATAAACAACTCTAAACAACTACAGAGTAATATAGAAGAGCGAGGACGGAATATAATTAATCGATCAAGCGAATTTACCTAAAGTGAAGTTCGATCGAAATTATATGAAGTCCTCACTCGAATATGTTACATCCCTCCCAGTTAAGTAAATATTATATTTATTTAGTTATTCCCTCCCTCTTTTCAGTTGTAGTTTTGAATAGTTTATCTCTAGCCTTTAACTCTGAAATATGAGGTACTGGATGATCAAGGGGTGGGGAGTGAATTAATCGCCTTTTTTGAACTCTAAATACGTGTGCTACCTAGAGGGCAGAAGAGCTACTACTACAGAGTAATATATTCGAGCGAGGACTTCATATAATTTCGATCGAACTTCACTTTAGATAAGTTCGTTTGATCGATTAATAATATTGGTCTGGAAGTGTTGTTTGAATTTCTTTTATATAAATTATCCCAGACGTTAAAACATTATTGACGATTTACCATCTTTTCTCTATCTACTTATATCATGCATTAACTAGGATTGCATCCATCGATTTTAAACATGATTGATCTACGGAAATTACATCGGAGATTCGGACCTATTGTTTCATCTGAAATCAAAGGTCTGTTTAATATTTCTAGTATAATTAAAATAGCTGAATGTAGAAAAAACTTTCTTCTAAATTGTCGTCGTTCCGAATTAATATACCATTAAACCATTTCCCTTTCAGGGTAGGCGTGACACTACCCGATTCGGGTAGTGTTTCTAGGTTTTTCTTGTAGTTATGAATAACTACAAGTGTGGGCTCACCACACCCACGATGTGCCAACAGCACTCATGTCACTATTCTTGAATGGTCTCCCATCCAAGTACTAACCGCGTCCAACGCTGCTTAACTTCAGTGATCTGACGAGAACTGGGTTTTTCAGCGTGGTATGGCCGTTGGCATATTTTCGATTCCGAATAATATTAATAATTGCGTTAAAAATGTTACTAGTCTTAATATATATAGCTCTTATTGTCAAAAGAAATTAAAATCTGTAACTCATAAATTAAAAATCCAGATCAGAAAAATTGAAATTGAAGATCTTCATAACCATGTAAAGTTTTTGATAAAAATCTTGAAATTTCGAAAAATAAAATCAAAAGCCTTATGTTAAATGTAGAATTTTCTATCTTTATTTATGAATTTGAAAAATCTAATAAATCTTATATCTGTAAAGACGAAATAGTTTTAAATAAAAAATTTCAAAATTTGTTATTAACTAATCCTAATAATATTTCTATAAATAACCATAAATTAGAACTTTCTGATCCATGGCTTATTAATTTGTCAGAAAAAACAATTCTTGAACCTGTAATCGACATAATTCGACTTGGCGAAAAAATTAGTTCGTGTTATGTTTCAAAGAAAGAAAACCAAATGTTAGAAATCGTAAAGGATTTAGAAATTAATTTAGATAAGATTCCATTGGAATCTAGAGATGAATTTAGACATAAAGTATTATATAACTTCACATTTAAAAAAAAAGCCGATAGCAAAAATACAAAGAACTATGCATTTTTTGGTATTTTTAAATTTAGGTAGCAAATTAATGATCTTTCTTTATTGGCTGCTTGAATTTTGATGACTTTGAAGATCAAAAGTCAAGTTTTCAATTCTATATCATAAAAATGGAGAAATTGCTAATACTTTCATGACAATTGCAAAATTTTGTAATTGAAAAATTTAAAAGTCATATAGTCTTTAGTCAAAAAATTTCAATATTAGAAACTCTTTAATTATAAAAATGTAAAATCCATATTTGTACAATTTTAAAAAGTGAAAATTGAAATCTCTTCAATTATAATGATTTTTAAATAAACATGCTGAAATTTTGATGTTTTCAAAGATCAAAAGTCAAATTTATTATTCTAAATCTTCCAAAATGAAGAAATTTGGGACCTGAACCTAATATAGACACGCTCTCAATTCTAAATCTCCTGAATTGGAGAAATTTAAGAACTGTATATATATAACATCACACTAATCATTCCATTTATATCTGATCACGATCTTCTCAATATAAAATACAAATATATCTGTACCCAATCCACAACCCGGAATCAAACCCAAATAAGAAAACTTGCACATGTAGATTAGTGTAAGTTTCAGGAGCACTTAAAGACCTATGTTTGGGAAAAATACTAAGAATTGAAGAAACTAATAGTAAATTAAATCTATTATGCTCTTACTCAATTTCTCCACTCGATCAGCTTCCGCCTTTGCATGTTTCACATACAAATTCGGCTCCTTGGGTCACCGTTGGAATCAAAAACCTTATGAAGGAACGTAATAATGAGTGTTTCCTGTTAAAGAGAACTAAAAAACCACTAATATAGGCACAGTTTCGTCAGCGAAGAAACTTAGTTCAAACCATAATCAGGGATTCGTATAATCAATCTAATTACAATGCTATCAAGAACAAGAATAAAAATGAAAATATCTGGCACCTACTTAGATGCTTATATCTAATTCCACCGAAGAATGAAGCCTCAGCTCATACTTTCCCATCTAATGATTTATTAAAAGCATTCACAAACCTACCATCCTTTAACTCCTCAAATTCTCGCATACCCCTCACTTCGAGATACTGATTTCTTTTTTTCAGACATAACACCGGAATTTCTCTTCAAAAATCTCTTCGAGATAAGAGCTAACGCCTTAGGAACCGATGGTATATCTGTATTCATGATTTGACTAGCGCTTCCTGTGATTTTCCCCATACTCCTTCACATCTATAACTCTTCCCGTTAGGTGGGATTTTTCTCTGATCTATGGAAGAAAGCGCTGATTTGCGATATTCCTAAGGTTTCTTGTCCTTCTTTTGCTAATAATTTCTGGCCTATTTCAATACTCTGTGCTATGTCTGAGCCGCTAGAACGTATTATGCTTTCGCAACTTACGATTTACCTACATAGATGCAAATAGGCTACTCGAGCCGCTACATTCGGGCTTTTGGGCTAAGCACAGAACATTAACTGCCTCCCTGAAAGTTACTTCAGACTTTAAAATTGCTATCGAAAAGAAGGAAATAACAATAGTTGTTTCATTTGATTTTTCTAAAGCTTTCGATACTGTTGATCACAAGCATCTTTCGAATAAACTTCGTAACTTTAATCTATCCAGTACTGCAATTGCGTTGTTCGAATCCTAATTAAAAAACCGTTTTCAAGAAGAGCCTAATGATAAGGGTGAACGGTCCTATTGGATAAGGGTCAAGAGTGGAGTCCCCCAGGGCTATACTCTTGCCCCCATTCTTTCGGTCTATACACCTCTGAACTTGGTGGTGATCTTGAGCATTTTAAGTACCATAAGTACGGAGACGATTTCAAATTATATGTCTCTAGTCTTATCTCTTCCATTAATAGTATGATTCCCAGAGTTCAGAAGGATATTTATATAGGGAATCAATGAGCACTAAACAATAGTTTAACGCTGAATCCTTCAAAAACTAAAGCAATTATTATTGGACAGTCCTCTTCCACGTCCACTGCTATCATCCTTCAGCTTAAGGTTCAAGTTACACGCATTATTATATCAACTGATATTCCAATAAAAAACACAAAAACTCGACTTATAATTACACATCTCTCCACCTGCTAAAACACCCGCAGAACCAAAGCTTGGAACTCCTGCCCTTCTCATAAAAGATCCATCCATCCAGTCAGTCTGTGCGTTGCCCAGATCTTGCAGGAGTTGCCCATTTTT
This sequence comes from Andricus curvator, assembly GCA_932195095.1. Lineage (NCBI taxonomy): Eukaryota > Metazoa > Arthropoda > Insecta > Hymenoptera > Cynipidae > Andricus > Andricus curvator. The sequence continues at coordinate 104,455 of CAKNYM010051286.1, forward strand.
CAAACGAAATGTATTTTAGCTTTGAGATGTTCTTCTAGGCTTAACATAAAACTCTGCATCTGCTCGTAGGTCATTATATTAAGGTGCGGGTGCGAAAGATGTATTACCTCAGCATACGAGCAGACGTCAAAAGTACAGAAAACCTAGAAGCACTTTGCATGTGAATAATGTCTGTCTCATATAAATATCCGCCCCAAGGTTAGAATCAAAACAGTAAAAACAACAGTAAAATCAGGGCATCACAAAAAAAAAATCAATTAGCAGTTCGAACGGGAAATTTCATTGCCTCACTACCTGATTCGGGTAGTGTTTCTAGGTGGATATATACTACCCATGTGGGCCCAACACGCCCACGAATGGCCAAGAGTACGCAGTATTCCTAAACGGTCATCCATCCAAGCACTAACCGCGCCCAACACTGCTTAACTTCAGTGACCTTACGAGAACTGGTGTTTTCAGCGTGGTAATCGTGGTATCGCCAACGGCCATACCACGCTGAAAAACCCAGTTCTCGTCAGATCACTGAAGTTAAGCAGCGTTGGACGCGGTTAGTACTTGGATGGGTGACCATTCAAGAATACTGACATGAGTGCTGTTGGCACATCGTGGCTGTGGTGAGCCCACACTTGTAGTTATTTATAACTACAAGAAAAACCTAGAAACACTACCCGAATCGGGTAGTGTCACGCCTACCCTGAAAGGGAAATGGTTTAATGGTATACAATCGCCGTTGGCATTAGTGGGGCATCACAGCACTGAGAAACATTTTTAATGCAAATCAAACATTCTAAACTCTCGAAATCAGACGGAGCAACAACAAACATGTCCTCACAGCTCGGCTGCTCAAACCATGTTTCCGAAACGCAGAAAGCAAGCAGCCTTAGGAAACATGATACACTGTCTTTGTAATGTAATTACCAGTTACACCTAGCTCTCGGTTTCTGTCCCCCTGTCTCAGCTCTCCTAGAACTGTTGGTCCACGAAGTTTCTCAGGGGGCAGGACGAAAGACGGTTGCGGCTTTCGCCTTGGAAGGGTCGGTGTGCGCGAGAGCTCAGTCAAGAATATTGTGCAATATTGCATTCCAATTGGAAAAGGTTATGCGACCCTGACTGTTTACGTTTGGATCCCCCCTACCTTTGGCCAAGGCTATTCGCAGGCAACCACCGGAACTGAACTGAAACTGAGAGTTCGGTGTACATAAATTTTTTTCTGTCTTCGGATTAACAAAAATATTATTTTTAGTTTAGATATTTTAAAATAGAAGTCATGATACACCGACTGGAGAGAATCATCACTTTTAAATTAGAAAATTTTTTTCAGTTGAACATTTTGGATAAAAATGAAATTTGAAATTATTTCTGGGAAAAAAAATGTATTTCAAATTTAAAGCAATCAAATTTGTTCGTGCGAACTTTCTGCCTTATTTGAAAAACAATTCAATTTTTTGAACAAAACCGCGACTAAGACTTTTTCCGTTTTGCTAACTAGTTCGTCACTCCCATTATTTTTATTATCTGATTATTAAGCTGTTGATGTGGCTCACAACATTTGTGTGCTTATATAAATGAAAGTGTGCTAATGACAAATTTAAAACTTAAATCTATTCACAATTCTGTAAAAAAATTACTTGAGGTTCTCAAGATGTGATAAGAATAAAAATACATGTCTCTAAAAAGAGTCCTTCTTTCTCTTAGGTTATATGTTTTTTACATATAGTGAATCAGCTGATCTACATTATCAATAAAATTCGAGGAAATCCTGTCCAAACCTTTGAAATCTATCGAAATATGATGAAATCATCCACTAAAATTTGATAAAGTCCTTTAAAATTTAATTCAACTTTCCATATCTCTTAAAACCTTTGCAGCATAAGACATCTTTTCAAATGTCTGAAATCGCGAGAAATTATTGAAGATTCAACTCTTTTGTGGAAATTAGTTTTCTTTTAGTTGAAAATTCATTTTTTCCACTAAAAATTTGAGCGTTCTATTTATGTCCCAAAATTGATCATAATATCGAATGACACTTTTTTATGATCCACTACACATTGTCGATAAAAGCAAGTAATTTTTCGTCAAAATATTACCTTGAAATCGAATGCTCGATAGAAGTCGGAAAGTTGTTTACCAAATGATAGATGGAACAAAAAGAATCAACATTTGTTCATTACTTTCATTGATGTAAAATTTTGAAAAATAACAATTCAAAAATCGCTCTCACGTATCAGATCTCAATTCAATAACAAAATTCTTCAATCAAAACGGAATCTAAAACCAATTAGGAATTGCGCCCTACAAGTTATCGTTAACTACGTTATTTGATTATGCCCCACTGTCTTGTCGTTGCGCCTGGATAATGAGGCTACGCGACTGTAATAAAATCAATATCCCTATTAATTACAAAGCGGTACGGAAAAAATAATAAACATTTTGTAGTTAGTGAGGGCAATATGATGTTTTCAGAAAACTCGCGTCTGTAAACTCAAAATGATCTAATTCTCTGAATTTTGGATATTCGAAGAAAAAAAAATTTGAATGGCCTTGTGGGGATTAGCAAAAGGTCAAACAAAAAAATCATTGATAACTATAATACATTTGCATTTAAATTTCTTTATTTAATTTTGATCCAACTACGGATTACAAAGAATATTAAATTTTAGTTTATATTTTTTCTATTGAATTAGCGATACACATACTGTAGAGTATCTTCATTGGAAGTAACTTCTTTAAACCAACGTGGAGAGATTGGGTAATATCTGCCTACAGGACATTCCTTCATTTCAATTACGGTCATATCATCAACGGCACCGCTTATCATGTTTATTTTTATTCTCGAACTATATCCATCTGCCTTATATATCCCAAGAAGAATCCCACTATACTCCAATATTGCAAAAACTTCACCATTGGATGTTGATAAAACAATATGTTCTCTGGTTGGCACGGGCACATATCTATTCAGTTCTGCTCGCAATTTAATTGGTAAACCGGCAGGAATAACATATCTTCGAAATTCGAATTGCCGTTTCGGGTTTGTCTGGGGAATAAGCCGAATATATCCAAGTTTTGCAAGTGCACATCCAAGTACTTCAGGAGGAAAAGGCCTGTCCGGAGAAGACCTAGACTGTCTGGCAGAAGTAGAAGGACTAGGATTACGTTCGAAATTGGCATGCCGTTCAGACTGTAGTGAATCGTAATTTGCAGAAGTTTTAATAAAACTGCTCGAAAAAATTGGTTGACTTCTACCTACTGGACAATCCTTTTTTTCATCTGGAGTCAAATTATCAACTGCGCCGCTTATCATATTTATTTTTATCCGCGACTTATTTTTATCTGTCTTATAAATTCCACGAAGAGTCCCACTATAATCCAATATTGCTAAAATTTCATCATTGGATGTTGATAATACAATATATTCCCGGGTTGGCACGGGCACAAAGCTATTTCGATCTACTAGAAGTTGAATTGGCATACCGGCAGGAATAACGTATCTTCGAAATTCAAATTGCTGGTTTCGATTTCTGCGAGGAATAAGCCGAACATGTCCAAGTTCTTCCATTGTACATCCAAGTACTCGATCTGAAGGAAGCCTGCCCAGAGGGGAAATGGATCTGGCACGAAGTGGAGGTTTCTCAGGAGATGTTCGGTTAGGTGAATTTTGTTTGGCAGAAGAAGAAGAACCAGGATTACGTTCGCCATTAGGACTTCTGCTAGCAGGAAACCTGAACCTGCCACGAAAAGGAGCCTCTTCTGGAGAAATCTGGTCAGGCAAATGTTGTTGTCGAGCAGCAGAAGAAGAAGAAGCGCCAAGATTACGTTTGCTATTAGGTTTCTCGTCGGGCTGTGAACTGCATTCTGCAAGAAGAAATAGAAGATTCTTTTTTTTTTGTTCAGCACATTTATGTCTAATATCTTTATCTGAATTCAACGTTTCTTTGCAGAAACCATCTTTCTGATGATTCATTGAAAATTATGAGAAATTAATTTCAATTATAAGAACTCCCCAACGTACATTTTTCTTGTTAAATAAACACATATTTTTTGTAGAAGACGAGTGCATGCCAAATTAAGAATTGAATTGCAATTGTTTAAAAATTCTGTAAAAAAGAGTTGAGTGTCAAGATTCTTATAAACTTCATCCAACTCTTTTGAATTCAAAAGAACATGAGACATATTATTAATATATTTTAGTCACTTTTAGTTAGTTTTAGTCACATTTTGGGTTGAAAATTATTATGTGAGGGAATTGTATTCAAAAACAAAATCTCATTTTCAAATAAAGGTTAGACTTTATTTCAGTTTTGTCTCTTTATTGACTTTTATTCATTTGATTTCCCTGTCTGCCCCCCCCCCTCACAACGACTGAGAATACCGTATAAATATGTGGGGTTGTCTCAGAGGTAAAATGCTACTCTTTAAACTTGTAGGAGTTTCTCAGGAATTTGCATGCGACACGGTACCCCCTTCCCATTTGCCTTCTGCCTCCAATACTTTTGCGACCTGTCTGAGAGCCCAAAGAATATAGTATGTGTGCACAATTAGGTGCCGATTGGACAAAAACTATGGATTTTCATGAGTATAATACTTTTTAGGCCACTTGATTTTATATATTAGATTTTAATATATAATATAATAAGATATATATATATATATATATATATATATATATATATCCGTTGTTATTTTGTCGTTGCCTATGACCACCCATCTCACGGTTGTGAGACGTGACCATAGGTGTGATTTACCGCTGTGCTACTGGGGGCTATTGACATTTTGTTGGATGGCCGTTGTTCTTATTGGGACCCTGCGGTGGTTGTTTAACTTTTTTTTTTAAATTATATATATACACAATTATCCCCTTCTATATTAACATTATTGTAAATAATTTAATTGCAATTTTTAAATCCATTTTTAACGAAATTAAACATTTTTTCTTTCTTCTATATTTTTTGAAATTTTTAAAAATTCGACTTCTCGGTAGAAAATGTTTTTGTAGGTTTGAAATTTGACGATTTGATTAGTAGTTCAGGAATTATTGTTGGAAAGCTATTGGTTTTATTTAAAAATTAAACTATTTTCTTGAAGATTCATATTTTCTGCTCGAAAATTCAACTATTTGAAGCAAAATTTAGCTATTTTGTTGGAAATTCCTTTGTCTTAATTGAAAATTTAACTCTTTGTTCATAAGTCCAACTGTTTGCTGAGAAATTACAAAACTAATTTGCTGAGGTTCTAGTAACTACTTGAAAATTCATTATTATGTTAAAAATATTTTTCTTTGTGGTAAGCTAAATAGTATATTATGCACCAAGGAGGAGAAGAGGGAAATTATTGATGGATGTGTGTTTCCAGTGCGAGTCGTAGGAACTGACTTTAAGTGCCGCTTTTCTATGATAATTTTCGACGTCATTGACTGTGAAAATAATAAGACTGAGAAATTAGTCTCAAGTGGTACTTAAATGAGACCACTGGCGGGAACCCAGAATCGTTTCTTTTTTGCACTGAAAATAACAGCATGAAATTCTTGTATTCAAAAATAGGACGCAAAAAAAATAATACCGTAAAAAAAGAAATCTCATGTTTTTACAGTGTGAATGTACAAATGGCTATTATATGACTCTAAGCTGGAAAGGGGAGCTTTAGGTTCGCTCCACAGGCCTCAGAAATAGCCATCTTTTTTGTACTCAAAGATTTTGTGTGCCTGTGTTATAGATATATTTTATTATTATATTTACCAATAGAAATAACGATAACCGCCAAAGTGAAAACGAAAGTACGGAGCACGCGCATTTTCGCAAAGGAGAGAAAAAACTGAATGATGCTTCAGTGAATTACTTGGTTAACAACTGTATCCAAGGAATATTCCATTGCATCATCAGAGCACAAATATATACATAAGTAGCCGTTATCTCACACATATGTGAAATAACGACTTTATTAGTGTCAAGATTGTCCCTCGCAGATAATGATATCATTTGACATTTTTTATTATGATCATTTTAATTAAGACCTTCTCATCTCAAATGGAAGGTATTGGTTATATGTAAAAATCGATCTAAGTGTTGCGAGTGCATATCCAAGTACTTCATGAGGAAAAGGCCTGCCCGTAATTTATTCATTATTATTTTATAGGTATGGATAGGAAACAATTACATAAAAAATTAATTACGTTTGTTCCAATACCAAAAATGAATCCGTTTAAACTCATAATTATTCTTATTGAATGTAATTATGTCGCAGGAAGCAGAGACTAGAGATGATTCAGATTCATATTTAGATTTTTTGGCTGCTTCTTTGGACTTTCAAATTTTTTCAAAAACGACTAGTTCTGATCCGCGTAGAGCTTGAAGAAATGTACTTACAATTATAGATATATTGCATTATTATATTCACCTATAGAACTGAAGATAACGGCTAAGGATAAAACCAGAGTGTAGACAGTCTTCATAGTTCCAATTAGAGAAACGACTGATTAATGTATAATTTAATAATTTAGTTAACAGTGTAACTAGTGAACATTCTAGTGCTTCATTGGCGTATATTACGTCTACTATAGTCGTTATCTATCACATTGAAAGCGTTGAGATTGTCATTCAGAGATATTTACATTTGATAAGAGTGAGTTTCAGTGAAAAATATTTCGTTACACGTTTCTTTAAAACTGATGTCACCATTCATGTAGTTCTTTAAATTTTAAGGAAATCTATTTTTTACGTCGCAAATTGATATAATGTCTACTAAAAGAATAGGAAAAAAGTAGTTCACCCTTTCCTACTTTTGAACTAATGTTTTAGAAATTACTCAAAAATCCTTTTCTTTTCTTATTTTTTTGTTGTGTAACGTTATTATTCTGAATAGAAAAAGAAGTGATTAATACAAGAAATTGGCTGCGATCGAAATTTTTCCTGAATTGTTTAGAATAATTCTCAATTCATAGCTCCATCTAGTCTGAAAAAGAGGTTAAAGTTTTTGTTATTCTCTAATGATAAAACAGATTCTTCGACGATGTTTTTTTCTCTCGATATCTCCAATAGCCTAATGGGAAAAGCACTCGACCGGAAATCAGAAGTGCTGTGGTTTGACTCCCAACGGAGTGAAAGGAGAAGATCTTTTTCCAGAAGAAATTAATTTAAATAATTTTTAATTCATAGCTTTATCTAGCCTGAAAAAGACGTTGATAATTTCTGTTATTCTCTAATGATAGTACAGGTTATTTGAACTCTTTAAATTTCCTAATTGCTCGACTGGGTTGCAATTGATGAAGATTGTAGCTTGGGTACGAGCGCACAAGTCAATGACTGGTTGTATTGATATAAATATGAAGCATTCCGAGTCAAAATTTTATTTCAATTTTAGAACTCTAGAATATAGGACTTGATAGAACTATGGAGCGTTCATAGAGGTCTTGATTATTTGTATTTGATTAAGAGCTCTTTTAGTCCTTAAAAATGGCACAACAATCCATTTTTTCAACTTTCCGGGCTAACTGAGGGTCTAATGCAATGAAAATTTAGCTGGTCTGGCAGAAGAAGAACCAGGGTTACGTCATTAGGGCGCTTCGTCAGGCTTGGTTTTATATCGATTGACAATTCTTCGTCGATAAACATCACCTCTTGTGTAATTTGAAGAAATGAATGCCAAGTACAACTTGCCAAAATAGATGAATTTTCAAGTCAAAGAAGACGAAATTTGTAGAAGGTAGTTGACGTTTTAACCCTTAAATGGTAACGTCATTTTCGACCCCTTTAAACGGTATCGTCGGGTCACTCGTGTCTGGCGCTTTGAAAAGTGCTCTAAAGTGCTCTAAAAAATTCCACAAAATTCATGAAATTTCATCAACTATCCTAGTATAAGGATGAATCACTATATTGCTGATTTTATCATTTTTTTAAACAATATAATGAAATAAACAAATAAAAACGTGAAGAATGCACCATTTTGTCAAAAAAATCATAACTTAGGATGTAATTAATATTTTTTTTTAAATCAAACGGGAAATTAAAGGGTAAAAAAAGTACTGTAAGAAAAAAAAGATTGAGATTCTGTATAAATAAAAGGAATGCTTAAGCTTTGAGCATGAAAATCAAGTTTTTTCAAAGTACGTATAAAGAGGTAGAAATTCCAATAAAATTCCCGTTAAAAAACTTTTGATCAACTTTAATTCATCAATTTATAGTCAAAAAACATCAATATTTGGGAAAAAAATTCAGAAATTCGAATTTCCATTAAAACTTATCTTAAAAAACTATCAGGTAAGTTTAATCCATCAATTCATAATAAAAAACATCAATTCATAATAAAAAAACATCAGAATTTTGAAAAAAGAATTTTAATTACGTTACACTTTTCGCCAACGCTAATGGTATCGTCGGGTCACTCGTGCCTTTCCGGAATTTCGACTGTTTTCTACAAATGCTATTTACGGACTAGAGTGACGGCACTTGTGGAGCTTATAGCCTACTAGTGTACAATTATTTAGAGTATAGTTTGGGCCTGCCTCCCACGCTTCTCTCTAAGCTAGCAAGGGGAGAAGATTTGGTCAAGGCACGAGTGACCCGACGTTACCATTTAAGGGTTAATCTGAAAAGTTGATATTTCAACACAATATCTACATTGTCAAATTAATAGTTGGATTTGCACCTGCAAAGATGAATTTTCAACTCCAAAGATTTCAGTTTTAATTTCCTACAAAAAAATATGGTATTTTCAACTTTTAATATTATAGTAATTTAAAAGTATTAAGTGAAAATAAGAGTATAAAAAGTATAAAAAGGTATACAAATTCTAACTATAGTTTCATTTTCAACCCAAAGAGCTGATGACTTCACAACAAAACATGTAATAATTCACACTTCAAACAAAAAAGATGTTAATCTTAAATAAAAAGCAGTTTAATTCAGCCAAAAAGACGCATTTGAAACACAACATTTGATTTATTACATAAAAAAAATTCATTTTTAACCAAACAGTTGCATTTTTAACCAAGAAAGATTACATGTCAAGTAAGAAGATTGATTTTCTACCAACGTATTATTAAATTAAATATTTAAATTAAATTATTCAATTTTTAACAAACTTTCCAGGAAAGAGGTGGAATAATTTTCAATTTTAATTTGAAATGAAAAAAAATACTTCAATTCTGATTTATTTTATTATTATCTTAAATATGTGTACAAACTTAATTTTTAACAAAAAAAAAAAAAAAAAAAAAACAAGTTAAAAAAAATGATTTTTCAACAAAATAATTCAAGATATGTTCTTATGAAAGTACAAAGTACCTATCAGACCTGGATATCAATCCGAGATATCAATCTTCATCAAACTTTCATGATTATAGCTCTTTTACTTTTCCAGATATGGTGAACAGAAAAAAGTTACACACAAACGGAAATTTTTTAACAACTTCATTTTCGAGCTCTTGGGGTCGAATTATATTAAAATATATCCAAAAGTATATTCGGAGATTCAGGTCATTACAAACCCCCATCTATAAGGAAGCAATAATGAATTGATTAATCATCAATGGAGTAATTAATGAATTAATCCGATGTGCAATTATCTGATCTCCTGGAATCTGCTCTTGTCTTTCGATAAAGACCAAAGAAAATCACCCACCGACAATGAATACTCTTACAATCTCTAAAATTGAACAAAACATGGATCGATGAAATTCTTATTAGGCGATAAAATTCGAAAATGATATAATTGAAAAAAAAGAAAAAAAAAGGATTATCAATTTCGTTCAAGCGGCTCGAATCGTGTCGCGCGGCAACAATGGAAAGGGCGGATGAGTTACGACCGACCCCCAGGGTTCAAGCATCCTCGAAAAAGTTCACGGTGAATTATACTATGATTTTTCTTTCTACTTCAAAGCGCCTTCTTTAGGTTCACCGTGGGTGCTTTCCCAGTGGCGGATTGCTCCTTTCCAGGCGCATAAAAGAAGTACATTTTCGATTAATTAAAAAAAAAAGACAATTTTTCAAAAAACGGAGACTTTAGTTTTGTGTATTATGCCATTAAGATTATGTGGTTAAAATATTACATCGAACAATTCATCCATGTAGGAGGCAAATGGGATCAACGAATACATGGGCTAAAAACCAAGCCTGATGAAGCGCCTTAGGACTCTTGCTAGGAGAAAACCGCGATCTACCATCAGATTCTTGCAATAACCCAACATATTAGCTCTTTTTGACAATAAATGTGACAGCTCTCAAAATTCGCAATGGCCTTTAAAGTAGAAGGTATTATCTCTGGGTTAGAATTCCGATGATTGATTACCCACGTGAAAAAATTCTACGGAAAGCGTTCTACGGAAATTCCATGTGGAAATTCCATGTGGAAATTCCATGTGGAAATTTCATGTGGAAATTCCATACGGAAATTCTACAAACATTTCTACAAACTAATTTTGGACTAAGTTTGACTTCCGGTGATGAACTGCGCTCGCAGAAATCACAATCCGGACATCACACCCTTACACCAGGTATGCGAACAACATCTGCTTCGAGAAAATTATGCTACCCATGTCAAAACCTTGCACCTACTGTGGGTTCCTCAAGGACATGAGATTGAACCAATGCCCCAGGTGTAAAAATACATCTTCTCCAGGAAAGTCTGATTTTTGCAGTACTTTAGGGTGCCTGAAGTGGGATCCTCGAGGACACGAGATTGAACCTGAACCCCAGATGTGAAAAATACATCTTCTCCGTGGCATTCTGAGTTTTACCGTACTTTAGGGTCCCTGGAGTAGGTTCCTCGAAGGCACAAGATTAAATAAATGCCGCAGATGTAAAAAGCACATCTTCTCCGGGAAAGTTTGGGTTTTGCAGTACTTTAAGGTCCCTCGAGTAAGTTCTTCGAAGACAAGAGATTAAACCAATGCACCAGGTGTAAAAAACACATCTTCTCCGGGGAAGTCTGATTTTTACAGTATTTTAGGGCTCCTGGAGTGGGTTCCTCGAGGACGCGAGATTGAAACAATGCCCTAGGTATAAAATATACCTCTTCTCCGGGGAAGTCTGGATTTTACCGTACTTTAGGGACCCTGGAGTAAGTTACTCGAAGACACAAGATAAAATCAATGCCCCAGGTGTAAAAACACATCTTCTCCAGGAAAGTCTGACTTTTGCAGTACTTTTGGGACCCTGGAGTAGGTTCCTCGAAGACAAAAGATTAAATAAAAGCCGCAGATGTAAAAAACACATCTTCTACGGGGAAGTCTGGGGTTTGCAGTACTTTAGGGTTCCTGGACAAAGGTTCCAGAAAAAAATATTCTTTGGGCTGCCAGACAGGTCGTAAGAGTAATGGGGGGCAGACTGGGGGGACGCCGCCACAGTTTTTGACTAATCGGCACCAAATTTCGCATGCAGATTTTTTGGGCTCACGAACAAGTCGAAGAAGCATTGCATTTTTTTTCAAATAAAAAAAAGAGATAGATTTACTACCAAAAATAAAATAGTTAAATTTTCAAAAATTAATTCTGAACCAAAAAAAAAACGAATTTAACTTTTTGGTTTTTGTTTGCTTTTTTTTCTTGCTTGAAAATTAAATTTTTAACTGAAAATTTAACTTTTCCACTTCTTCCATCATTTTGTTTGAAAGGACCCCGCAGCAAATAGATTGAAAAAACGTCTTAGTGGATTTTTCTGAAGGTTGGATATGTTTTAGATATTGAAATCCCCGATAAGAAGCTTTCATGCCAAAAAGTCCAAAAATGGACAGTTTTTTATTCGTATCGCATCAAAGGTCGCTTTTCGTTCACGCTAGAGAAGACGTACCGAAATTCGAGGAATCTTTGGCCTCACTTGCAGGGATTATGCCCAACTCTCTGCCTCATTGATATTCTGTATCGGGGGACACGTATATTATCGATCAGGGTGTCCTGATGTACAAAATATCAGTGAGGCACAGAGTTGGGCATAATCCCTGAGCGTGGCGCCAAACCGTCCTCGAGTGTCAGTATTTTTCTGTTAGCATACGTAAAAACCGGCTTTGGACGTAGCACCAAAGAAAAAGTATTTTTCTCGCGACCTGCGGACATGCATGTTATCGATCAGGGGATCATAAAGTACAAAATATCAATGTGGCATCGAGTTGGACATGATCTTCGAGCGTGGCACCAAACAGTCCTCGATTTTCGGTACGTCTACTCCAGAGTGCACGAAAAGCGTCCTTTGATGCGATACGAGCAAAGAACTGTCCATTTTTCTACATTTTGGAATGAGAACTTTTTATCGCGGATCTTATGATCTACAACATATAAGATTCTTGATTTTATTTTAAAATGTTTTCGTTGAAATTTTTACTTAGTTACAATCCTTGTACCATACTTTGTGCAAACTTTACGAAATTGCAAACGGCGTACTCCGTTTTTCAGTGATGTCAGAGAGCGGTAGCGTAGGCAAGACTCCATTCATACGGCCAACCTTGTTAATCGTTTTGAGACCCAGCTCCTCTAGAGGTATATTATTTCAACTTGACGTTTGACTAGAAGTTTCATCAGATGACTAACTTAACACTGTGTTCAACGATAGACTGTTCACCGAAACTGGATGCTGCTTTTATGCACCAGGTACGGCACGAACATGTAAAATCATCTTATTGGGCCGTACGCCCGAGACTTTCACGGGGTGGTGGAAATCTTGAGTAGAAATCTCCCGCCACCAATTCAGGAACCAATGGCCTGCCTGCCTACCTGCTGCCTGTTCTTTCAACTTCAACAAACAACTGCTCATAAATTCAATTTGATTATTTAAAATTGAAATTTATTTAGTTACATTTAGATTCTGAGTAATTAAGAGTCCAAAATTTGAATTAAAAACGAGATGATTAAGTTGTTTTATTATTTAAAATCAAGTACTTGAACGCGTAGTAAAGATTAGTAGTTAGAGGTTAGGTTGGCAGGGGACTCAAAATCCAAACTTTTTTTTTTTTTTAAACCTTCACTGAAAGAAATAAAATTCATCGCTGCAGAAAGTCAAAGTTTGCCTTGAATACTGTGTACGTATGCGCATAACTAATAGTGGTTACATTAAACTTGAATAGTCACTATTTAAGTGCGGCATCTAACTATGCAAAATAGTACTATTGAACGACACTCGTGAGTCACCTATTCATGAAATATAACCTCAACTAATGTCCAACTAAGTTGGTGGGTGTAAAGAAATTCACATTTTATACTACCTGTTTTGTTACAGTTATTCAAAAAAAAATACTGGACCTTATTTTACAATGAAGAATCTTAGCTTTTGCTCCTCTTCATTATCATCAACATCATCATTATCATCATCATATTCCTGCTCCTTTTCCTCCATCAGGTCCTCTATCGGGCGCCCCTCAGGTTGCGGATAGGGGAACGCCTCCCAGATATGGGTGGTACCGGGGAAATCAAATACCCGGGGCGGACAAAAACCAGCTAGAGGAAGGAACCGCAAATAATAAACCAACGATGAGCGAGTTTCTTGACAACAGAATACCCGAAGAGAGTAACAGTCTCTCCGCCGGTTCCGATCTGGTGCAAGCCCCGGTAGCCCGTGCTGGTTCCACGGATTTTGGGGGGAACCAAGGAGGCTTTGATTGAAGCGTTTTTGAGGACCTAGGAGGTCCTTTAGACGTGGCTAAAGAACTTGACGGAAGTCAAAAGTCTGAGGCAAGACAGGACATAATGAAGGTGGAACAAAACCTGAAAGAAGCACAAGAAAGCATTGGGGAGTTGAAGGGCGTGCTAAAAAAGGTGACAGATTTCTGCTCTACTAAGAGGAACATGTTCCTGCCAATAAAGCATGGAATTCAAGAAGCGGAGGAAATAGCGAGGACGGCTGGTAGTGCCGCATTTTTCGCTGAATATTACGTCGGTTTTATACCAATGGAAGTTAGATATGCCACCGCAAAAAAGGCGAATGCCCGGAAGAAGAAGGATAATGCAAAAGTCGACACAAGCCAAAGCGGCACTCAGACGGAAGAAGCCGGGAAAAATCCCACTCTCCATACTGGGAAGCGTGAGAGGGAGCCCAATCTGAGTCCCGTGGTGGCCAGTTGTTCGAAACCGAGGAGGAAAAAGTTGAGGGCACATGCTGCTGCAGCAACAACCTCAACTCTCAAGAAGAAGGAGGGAGGGATACTCACACCTGCAACCAATAACACCAGGAAGCAGAATAAAACCAGGAGGGGAGCCCGACCCGAGGCGGTTCTAATAAAACCGGCCGAGGGTTTGAGCTACGCGGAGGTCCTCAAGGACCTCAAGCAGAAGGTGAAACCGGACATCCTTGGTGTAAAAATCAGGGGAGTCAGGGAAACCAGAAACGGAGAGGTCCTTGTGGAAGTGGGGCCTGTAGCGGATGGAATATTCAAGCTGTCCGCTGCTATTTAGGAGGCAGTTGGGGCTGGGGGTAGCGTGCGCGAGCTCGTCCCCCGTACTGAAATCAAGGTCTTTGACCATGACAGCACTACTGTGTCGGAGGAAATAGAGGCCGCCGTGAGAAAACACTTTGGTGAATCTACGAGCGGCGAAATAAAGGCGAATTTGACGACGAGGGCCTTCAGAGGTAATCTGAAGGCCTTCGTCGAACTTAGCGAGAATCTGACTGCAAGGCTGACACGGACGGGGCACCTGAAGGTAGGTTGGGTGTCCTGTCGTGTGAAGAATAAGACGGAGGTCTTGAAGTGTTATTGCTGCCTAGGCTTTGATCACATGGCAGCGAACTGCATAGGACCTGATCGGACAAGGTCCTGCTGGAGATGCGGCAAAAAAGGCCATAAGGCTGCGGCGTGCTTTCGCACGCCGCAGTGCTTCTTCTGTGCTGCAGGTGATGGAAGGCCCCGGACAGACCATCGTCCGGGGACGATGAAGTGCAGGGCGTTCCGGGAGGCAACTTCGTTGAAGAAGCCTTAAGCACGGGCTGCCTAACAGAAGATACCCAACCAGGATGCCGAGGGCCGACGAGCCCGATGTGCGGTATCACCGCAGTACTGAGGACGATGCGTACATCTTTGTTGGGACATGAAGGAGAACATAAAGTTGCAGAACAGTCATCATACAAAAACCAGGAATCCAGTAGGCACCCCTTATTGAAGAAAACGGGACCGCCTGAAGTAATGCGAAAGCGGTTCCGGAGGGAATTCTGCCAAGGAGAAAGGGTGGTGGTTTTTAGTGGGTCCCTTGGTGACATTATTATAATGAAAATATGACTTTGTATAATGTACAATTATACGCCATGTATAATTGAATATTATATATGTCTGGGTCTTCCTCCTTCTCATCTGCTTTTCGATCTCTATTTTCCTCATCCATATAATCATGCTTCTTGTCTTTTCCAACCTGCACCTCCATCTTTGTTTTCTTTGTAGTAAAAGACTCAAACACATCATGATATTCAGCATTTTTACTGAGAGACCCACACTTCTTTTGCTTTTCGATTTTCTGTACGTTTGTCAATACTGAACTACTACTAATATTATCATTTTGTTCATTGCTGTTATTATTTTTAGTCGTTTCTTGAGATTCAGGCAACTTTAGGAAAAAACATTCATGACAGTTGCTTTTTTCATACCCAGTCTTGTTGACGGGAAAATTTTTCGCTTTCTTGCATGAGTACATCTGATCCCTTTTGAAGGCGTCGACTCTAGACTCTTGGATACACTTTTAGACAATCTTGACAAGTAGAAGTCATTTTCATGCTGCATAAGAGGTGAATGGCATTTAACCAATGACGACCTACTGTATAGCAATCCGCTTGCAGATGTGCCTATTGTGATGGAGGTAGTTGGTAGTGGTGGTAAAGAAGGTGACTTTGTAGTTAGTTTACACATGTATGCTTATAAAACCTGCTTATGCAATTCCTAAGTACTAAAAATGATTTAATTCTTGTGACTTGGGCTGCCTGAAGTGCCTACCTAAATAATAATTGCAGAAGGCCAACAGTTTCTCAATACTGTTTATCCCCCACTTGATGAATTTATCATTAAAATAAATAGGCTTAACACCAATTATAAGAGAAATACTTAGTCTACGTATACCGTACACAATATCCAAATATTGTTTCCAATTTTGACAAAACTTTCTGAGAAACTTGCTGGTAAGACCCTGATAATAATTATCAACAGGCTCTTTTACAGTATCTTCTTCAACAATTTTTACATCTAACTGTCCTGAAGCCACTTCTTCATCAGTATTAGCAGTCATAAATTATGTGTTCACATCATCATCATCATCATTATCATCATCCTCTTGTTTAAATTCTTCAGGTCATTGTTGGATTTCATCTTTTACTCAAAGTGGTGATTGCTTAATTTCAGCCATCGATTCAGGCATCAATGCTAATTAACCGCTTTTCTTATTATAT